>VBSM01001979.1:23548974-23559139 GCA_008086735.1 Cheirogaleus medius | reverse complement strand
AAAAAACCACCAAGCTGAAAATTTATGTACAGTGACCATGGTTGTTTCCATAGGTGAATGAAGTTATAAGACCAGATTTTAAGATCCTGATGACAGCATGGTAAGAACAGCATGTTAATCTACCACAGGAATTCTCAATGGATCTAAAAACGTAAAACTTTTTTTCTACTATATATAATTATGGATTTTTATTTTATGTGACTAACCATTTCTATCTAGTAGCACAAGAAATAAATTATTAAGATTTAGTATTCATATTAAACTCAATTAAAATGAACACTCCCTTGGGCCTTAGGGCTCTAATTCAGTATTCTATTGATTCTTGCTGCCTTACTATGCAGGGTCAGGAAGACAGGCTCTGACCTCATGTGTACAAAGGCAGACAGCTAGGATTCCCATAATTTTCAGAAAGGATATCTGATTATCATTACAGTGGTACTAGTGGTCACAATTTTCAATCACTGCTATTTTGCTCTTAATTGTATATAACTGCAACTTTAGCTTCATCATTATCATTTGATACTGTTTAACCCCACAATGTAAACAGAAGCACAGTTGCATCAGAAATACCTCTGGCCAATATTCTAATAAAATGTTTTGAAATTTATAGGCATTGTGTTTAAATAGGAATCATCTACATCACTACTGTTAATATTGATGAAGACACTGCCATCTCTTCCAAATCTTCTTGTACAGTGACACTTCATTACCACTCAGTTCCTTTTTGACTGGAAAGTAGGAATGGGTGGGACAGATGGGCACATGTGTCTTTTGCTCCACTCAAATGGGCTGAAATCATAAAGTATGGGATGTGATATCCTAAAGCTGTGCAATATGGCAGCTGCTAGCCAAGTGCAGTTATTTAAATTTAAATTAATTGAAATAAGACCAAATGAGAAATTCCATTATTTGGTCACACTAGACACATTTTGGGTACTTAACAGACAACACAAATATAGAACATTCCCACCACTGCAGAAAGTTTTATTAGCCAATACTGCTCTAGAGAAAGCTGGAGAACATGGGACCCACAGACTTTGGTCCTCTTTCTCACCTTATCCAATTGACCTGATTTGTTATATTTCTCTTCTGCAAAGACCAGCTCCATCTCACTCATGTCATTGTTGAGGATAAAACAAACTTTAGATTTATAGAATTCTGGGTCATCTGTTTCAAAGTACTGGGGAGACAGAAATATACAGAACAGAACATGAATGTTCTTGCCCAGAAATGAAATTTGTAACTGGTTGGAACCACTTAACTTAATTTCTTAAACCTTAAGATTAATAAGCTTAGGTGAAGAGATTCCAGAGTTAATGGCCAGGGGGCCTTAGTAGAAAATGCACCCCCAAGGTGTTACCTTGTAATGCATACGTAGTCCTATGATTTGGGCCAGGAAAGAACGGGTGAAGCGAGCTCGGACCAGCTGCTTGTAGGCTCCTCCAAGAGAGGACTCATAAAGACACTTGCCCACAAGCCGCCCTGCAAACTCATACATCTTCAGACGCAGATGAGCTGGGCGATTAGGGTTGGGATGCACCTGTCCAAGAAAAAGACTGAAAGGCCCTGGGCCATTTTTCTTCAAGCCTAATTCTGGAAAGACCCTCCCTCCCCAACTCCAAGCCAAGGAAGCAAGAATTTCAGTGTGAAGATCAAAAAGCCCACCCAAATGACATTAGTCTTTTGGTAGCCACCACTGAGTAATTCAAAGTGATTGGAGGATAAAGGGCAAAGATGGACTTATATTAAGTTGAAAATGGACTTATATCAAGTTTGTGGTCCCTAGCAGATTATGGAATTGAATCAGTGGATGATGTGATACTTTTTCCCTAAACCAGAACTTCTTTCAGCCAAAGTCTACTTCTCTATCCCTGATGCCTCTACCCAGTCAAAGACCTAGTACAAAAATCAATTGCTTCAGGTATATTTTGAGAAAATGGCTTAACTATTATAATAATTAGTAGAGTAGTCATTGCACTATAATGCCTTTTAGTCCAACATTCATCTACCTGCATTTTCTCTTATTTTACAGATAAAATAATGAAGGTAAAGAGGAAAGAGGTCATCTGATTAGCTCATATTGCAAGTAGCAAAATTAAGAATAGGACACAGGTTGTCAGACTCCTAGGTTAGTTCCATAATTTCAAGCACCTGTCTATCCATTACAACATAATCGCCAAAATCCCCATTTTCCACCCACCCATGGGGAAGTCACAGACTCACTAATGCTTGGTTGTTGTCACTGAACCGGGTGAAAAGCTGATTGGTGGTGTCAAATAGGGCTTTGCTGATTAGGTCAAACCATTCCCGGCGAGGCCCTCCCCAGTCCAGAGCTGAAAAGTATAACGAAAATAAAAAATAACTCCGGCCTACCTCCACTTACCACTTTTGTTCATTTAGTCATCATTTTATTATACACTCTCCACATTCCGTCTATTCTACTATCTTGGTCTATTCTACTATCTTAGTCTATTCCACTATCTTAGCTTCCCCATTGCAACTCACCTAAACTGTGGACCTTTTTTTTGAAATCCCACCCCTTTCTGTAGGATTAAAGGCATTCTGATGAATAAGCTAATGCCCCCTAGTATCAAAACACAGATTAGAAATCCCAGGAAATGGCTAGTTCTCTAAAAGTAACCAAAGTTACTTTGCCATTCTGGTTCAAACTCTTAGAGTCCTCCCTCCAAGTCCCCATATGTCTGTGCTCTACAAGCTCCTCTATGCCAGGTGGTCAAAAACCACCACCCTTCTTTCTTGACTCATGGTTTTTTTTTCCCTTGGAAAAATAAGCTGGGTTTTGGGAGGAGGGGCGGGTTAGGGGGCAGTGAGGAGGGAGTTGTTTTTGTTTTTTTGTGGAGAAGGAGTAAGAGTGAGAGTGGGAGTGGGGAGGATAGTTAAAAATATGAATATAAATTTCAAAACTCACCTTCTTCATCCTGGAAAATCACTTCAAAGTTCTTGCTCCAATCTGAGATGGAGAAATTCCGAGTGGCTTTCAGAGACTGAAAAGCAGTGAAAGGAAGGGAATTGTCAGAACACTGGCTGGCATCCCCTGGATGTCAAAGACAAAAACACAAGAGCATCGCCATTGTCTCCTGAACTAACCACTACTACTTGGAGGAGATAGATTAGTCATAAATAAGCTTTAATAATACCATCTTATATTTAGAATGTACATATCTCCTAAATAACTTTAAAGGTTTTAAAAATAATCTAATTTGTCTTTATACCATCACTTGTTGGAAAGTTCAAGCTGTTTGGGTTTTTTTCTTAAAAATAAACAACCCTCATTTTATTAATAGAAAAGCTCTTGCATAAAGAAGTAAAAAATGACTCAAGTCAGTAAGCTATGAGTGACAGAACCAAGGAGTCCTGGTTTTCAGCAAAGTATAGTCTATCCACTAGACATCTTTATCCACAAGACTAGGTTCAGACAGGGAGCCATGCCACACAGAGAATGTGGCTGTGAAAAGGGGTTTCCAGTCACACCTACCAGAGCCAAACATCACAAACACTTTCTGGACAGGGACCAACCCTTCTCATTCTCAGGGAATGTAAGAACTATGCCAGTGTCTGTGCAGTGGAGACAGACACACATCAGGTGTTCCTTTTCCATCAGACCAGAGTGACAACAAAAATCATTTCCTTTTAATCCAACAAGAGCTCTTCTATTCCAGGGATTCAATAACAAGAACTTTCTTCTGTAACCACCACTTACACCTGCCCTACATAGGAGTTTCATGACACTGTTCAGGAACAACTTCAGTAGATTTGAAAGCCAATGAGTCAACTAATTTCTCTCCCTAAATAACATACCTCCAACAACTCTGCCCTAAACTTAGTATAATCAAACAAATAAAAAATATCCGTAATATTTACAGATACAGTTAAAGATAGAAATTCAGGTTTCATAAAAAAGATGACCTGCAGAATATAACCAAATACTAAAGAGGTTCTTAGTTGGAAAACTTCGGCATCTAGTGACAGAAATGAAGCTCTACGCACCGATTCCAATAAGGCGTGTCTGCTGACCTTCAGGGTGACTTTGGAATGTGGTCTTTTCATATGTACCTGCCGAAGCTCTCGCTGGAAAAAGTTCACCTTGTCCTGAAAGGTCTCAGAGCCTCCTGAGGAGCAGCAAGATCCATCATGATTATTGCCTCATTTCGAGACATCTGTGGAGTCCCACCTCCACATCGTCATGTACCCAGGGTGGCTCGGGTCACTACCCTCTCCATCAGAATCCCTGTCCAACCTCACCTATGTTCTTATGCAGGGAGCGGATGAAAGTGGCGGCTAGAATGTTCCTCTCCTTACAGCTGAGCTCCACGGGAGGCTGAATGCCATCATCTACCACCAGTGTGAGCAGCTTATGGACAGGGTCTGGGCCAAGGTATGAAAACTAGCAAAGAAAAAAAGAAGTTAATCTATAAAACCCTACCCAGCAACAACTCTCCACACCCCTACCCTTCTGTACCAACCAACAGAAACAAGTAAGCCTGTTTTCTCCAAGTGAGCACCCACCAGGGATACATCTCCTTTCTTTTCACCTCAGTGCTCTACAATTCAAATTTTAAATTATTTTAGTCATAGAGACTGCCTTTAGTAAGGATCACAGGCAACATTACAGACCTTCCAACATAAAATATAAGAAGGGTGAGAGTAGCAAGTATATATAAAATAGCAAGAAATCACTACTCCAAACTGGTTGGAGGAAAATGATTTTTATAAAATGACATATTCAAGACTTTGGGCAAAAGTTTAGATTCCAAAGGCCCAGAAAAGTTAAGGAAACCATTTATTTTTAATATGTGAGAATGCTGTTTCTAAAAGAGTTAGCTTCAGCACACTGGGAGACCAAGCTTGGGCCAGAGTTACCAATATCCTTTCTATTAACTTAGTCTTGGAAGCAAAAGATAACTGATGAAGTATTCTGAGTTGTTACTAATTCCTGTTTTTATAGGCATGTACCCTTCCAGAATTTATATATATTCTTCATGCAATTTAGTGAGGAGATAACACCCTTTCTTTGTTAGGCAACGAATCCTGTGTGCATAGTGAGAACTTCCAGAAACACCAAAAGCCCTTCTGGGAAAAAAGAAAAGGCTGAAACATTCCAGAGCTGAAGCCTGCTCAGCATGAGCCAGATGTAAGGCTCAACTTACTTTTGTTCCTGGGCACACTCGGAAGGTGTAAAGGCGCCAGGGAATGATTTTCAGGTAGAACTCCTTCACTGAGAATTGCTGGAGGACCAACAGGAAGAACAGGAAGTGAATGATAAATAAAATGGCTCTATTTGGGTATTAGATTTCAAATATCATAGCCCCTATCTACATTTATCATAATATCCTTTTTCCTCCATGGACAAAAATGACAATTTAGTCAGTACTAAAATCAAATAAATACGTCAACTATATCTTTAAAAAGGCAAATGAAAAATACTACTCTGACAATGCCATTTTATACAGAGATACTTCATAATCTTAATATTCAAGTCTTACTACAATTTCTCAATATCTGAGATCACGTTTTCACTTTATGGGTAGAGAAGATTTTACCTAGAAGCAATTAAAATCTCCTTCTCTTCAGTCAGATGCTGCTCAGAATGACTTCTTCCAAATCAGTGGACAGAGGACACCAGCAGCCCATACCTACTGCTTTATCCCTATTTGAATAGTTCTAAGGCTTTGCCAGAGAAGGAAAGGTAGGAAGATGGACAGCGGGGTGATGGGGGAGGGTCTCATACAAAAAAGTTCATAAAATACTTCATGTAAGAATAAAGAGGAGTCTCTTTATGCCATTTACAAAAGAAGAAATGACAATGCAATAATTTTTTAACCTAAGAAAAACCCTTTTATCTGAATGTACAGGTCAGATTTTTTTCCTGATTTTAAAAATTTCATTAAAGAAAATTTCGAACACATACTAAAGAAAAAATAATAATACAATGAACTCATCACAGCTTCAAGAATTATCAACTCATAGCCAATCTTGTTTCATTTATCCACTCCACCCATTTCCTTCATTACCATCCTACCCAGACTAAATTTAAGGCTAGATTTTTACATGGAGAATAGTAGAACAGTGAAGTGTTCTGAAGTAGAACAGAATTAAATTCAGTTTTGGTTATGAGATTAAAGGGATATAATGGGATGTTTCAACAGAGTCTCATTTTTATGAGGACGGAACGAATTCAAAAATACAAATATTAAAAAGGAACTTTTAACACAAAGTGCCTCTTAGCTCAGGGGCTTGGGAAGTTCACCTTTTTTCCCTGACAATATGTCTTTATTCTTGTAGCCTGATAGTGACATGCATTACAGTGGTTTCACCAATCACAGAATGAAAGATCAAATTGTTCCAATATAGCACAAGGAGCCAACAGTGATTTTTCTACTAGTGAGAAATTTTTAATGGCTAAAAGTAGCTTTCTACACAACTCTTGAGAGACATGCTTTGAAAAATCTTCTAGAAGCAATCAAAGGACAGAATGACACAGGTACCCTAAAGCACCAAGGCTTCAGATACAGATTTAGTCTCATCAAAACCAAATATTTGCAGCAGTATAAGTGGCCCAATCTTCTGCTTAACTTAGTCTCCCAGAAACCTCACAAGTCAATATCTTGCCCTGATACTTAGATTGCTACTTTGTGTTTCTGTTACCAAATACCAAATACATGCAGGCTCAGGCAGAGGGATTTTAAGGCAAGAATGGGAGTTCCAACCTTTGGTGACACATAGCAGTACACCTTCTTCGGTTTCTTTACTTTCTCGGGGGTGTGGCACTCAGAGGGCGAGTCTTCATCTTCCTCCTCAATAGCAGTGGAGGGCCGGCGCTGGGAAGAGCTCATGTGCATGGGTGGAAGGTGCCACGGAGTGCTGGTACAGTTGGTAGCATTATAAAGATAAGCCTCAAAGTAAATGCTCACACCTGAGGTGGACACGTTGCGTTCGACAGTATTCCTCTCGTTCTCTGAAGTATAATAAGGAATAAGGTTTAAAGTAGGAGTCAGGGGAGAAAAAAATTGCCTATCACCAGTCCTTTAGCCTACAGGAACTAAGCCAACCATGGCTCAAATATCAAATGCTTGTGAGGTCAAGCAAAGAAATGGCCAGGGAATAGGACTAAATCACACCTTTTCTTTCAACTCACCACTTAGGACAATAATGTCAAACTCGCCATTATTGATTGGCTGATTTTGGTATGAAATGCAGGCACGAAAGCAGCCACGAGAATGCAGGGTGAGTCGCAAGAACACCTGGCAAGTCTGCCTGTTGGATGTCACTGACTTCTCAAATGAAACACCAGTACTCTCTTCTTCTTGAGGGCCAAGCTACAGGAAGATAACAAAGCATCACTTCACATGTAAAATTTTTCCCTATTTACAAGACAATTTACTCTTTATCAAGAACTTCCCTATCTATGATCTAATCTAAGTCTCACAATTACTAATAAGACAGGTATTGGCAGATGAAGATACAGACAGCACAGAAGGCAGGGACAAGGAGACAAGAGATGGAAGTAAATTAGAAGGGGTGACAATGACAGAGAAAGGAGCCTGCTCTCCCTACCACATAAAGAAGGGAGGCTGCTTACCTCATGAATGGACAAACTGTAATTGTGCTCGTCTCTCAAAGACGTGGAATTGTTGGTAGGGTTGTCATATTCATCTCGGGGTACTATTTGAAGGGTGTGTGGCTGCCCACAGGTCAACACAAGAGTAGAAAAATGGCACACAATTTTGGTCTTGGAAGGAACCACCATTCCTGGAACAAAGACAATGGAATCTAATGTTTAGAGGGGGGCTCTTCAGGGCACAAAGATCTGCTCAGTGAGTCCTAGAGAGCTAGATTCCTAGATATTTATCTAGGGATAAATAACATTATTAAGAGGGGCAGGGGAAGGAAATAGAAAAATTAACTCAAATAAAGTTTGAGGCTCATTTTTACAAATTCTTAACCACTGTAAGCATTAGACAAAATGAGAAAAGAACTTGGAGGAAATAGAAACAAGAGTTACAAATATGGTGCCTAGAGTCCCACTGGGAACCTAAGAGTGAGGTGGACCCTAAAAATAAGTACCAAACTATTGCAAAAAAAAACCACCATGAAATACTTAGTTGCAAATCTAATAAAACATGTACAAGACTTGTATGTTGAAAACTACAAAACACTGATGAAAGAAACAAAAAAGATCTAAATAAATGGAGAAACATATCATATTTACTGAAGACTCAACATAATACAGATGTCAATTTTCCTCAAATTGATATACAGGTTTAACGCAATTCTTATTAAATTTAGACAAGATTATTCTAAAATTTATAAGGAATGGCAAAAGAACTATTAATAGACTAGCTAAGACAATTTTGAAAAAGAAGAATGAAGTGTAAAGAGTCCAGTTTATGAATTATAAGAGCCTATTATAAGATGATATATCTTAAGATTTATTATAAAAGCTACAGTAATCAAAGAGTCTATGATAATGGTAAAGGGATACTTACATTGATTAATGAAAAAGAACAGAGAACCCAGAAATAGATCCCCACAAATATGCCCAACTGAGTTTTGACAAAGGTGCAAAAGCAATGTAATGGAGGAAAGATAGCCCTTTAAACAAATGGTGCTAGAGCAACTAGACATCTATAAGCGAAAAAGAGAACCTTCACCCAAATCTCACATACAAAAATTAACTATAAGTGGATCATGATCTTAAATATAAAATGTAGGCCAGCTGAGGTGGCTCATGCCTGTAATCCCAGCACTCTGGGAGGCTGAGGCAGGAGGACAGCTTGAGCCCTTGAGCCCTGGAGTTTGATCACACCAGTGCACTCTACCCGGGGTGACAGAGCAAGACTTTGTCTTAAATTTTAAAAAATAATCATAAACTGGATTTCATGAAAATTAAAAACATTTGCTCCATGAAAGACCCTGTTAAGGGGATACAAATAAAAGCTACAGATAGGGATAAAGTATTTGCAGACCACATATTTAACAAAGGACTAACATATACAATATACAAAGAACTCTTCAAACTCAACAGTAAAAAAACAAAAAGTCCAAATTAGGAAGTGGGCAAAAGATACGAAGAGACATTTTATCAAGGAGGATACACAGATGGCAAATAATCACATGAAATAATGTTCAACATCATTAACCATTTGAGAAATGCAAATTAAAAGCACAATGAGATAACACTAAACACTTATCAGAATGGCTAAAATAAAAAATGACACACAAGACAGATAGGATCTCAACACACAACACATATAGGTTGCGTTGTGAGAATCAGAGACTATAATTTTAGACTTCAATACCAGTTAGCATCTGTTATCTGGCATAAAGGACATGAGGGGGGGAAAAAGTAGGGATAAAAGCCTCAATTCTCAGATATCAGAAGCTTGGGCAGGCACTCTTCAATGACAAAGAAAACACATATTGGCAACAGGATGGGATTAGGGTAAAGGTGCTTTTACTTAAAAAGGTTTCAAATATCAGAAGGATTTATTTTTTTGTCTATTCTGGTACCCTGTCACTTAAGAAGTTACCAGATTGACGACTCAGCAATTCTACTTATAGAGAAATAAAAACATGTCGGCACAAAAGCTTGTACACAAATGTTTGCAGCAGCATTACTTACAGTAGCCAAAAAGCAGAAACAAACCAAATGTCTATCAACTGACAAATGGATATATAAAAAGTGGTATATACATACAAAGGAATATTATTTGGCAACAAAAAGAAATGAAGTACTAATTCATGCTATAGCATGGATGAACCTTAAAACTATCATTTAAGTAAAACAAGCCAGTCACAAATGGTCACATATTTTATGATTACATTTATACAAAACGTTCAGAGTGGGCAAATCTGTAGAGGCAGTAGATTAATGGTTGCCTAGGGCTGGAGGGTATGGGGAAAAAGTGATTGCTAATATGTATGGGGTTTCTTTATGGAGTGATGAAAATCCTCTAAAATTGACTGGGATGATGGCTGTACAATTCTGTGAACTTTAAAAACCATCAAACTGTATACTTTAAGTGGATGAACTGTTATGTAAATGAAATCTCAATAAAGGTGTTATTAAAAAAAAAAAAGAAAGAATGGAGAGAGTGAGAAAGAGGGAGGGAGATAACGGGAGAAACAATTGGAAAAAAAAAAA
>VBSM01001979.1:23520417-23531784 GCA_008086735.1 Cheirogaleus medius | reverse complement strand
TTCAGCCTCCCAGAGTGCTAGGATTACAGGCCTGAGCCACCATACCAGGCCTAGAACTGTGGTCTTGAAGAGCAACTAGCACATTGCCTAGGACAGAATGGGCCCTCAAAAAATGCTTTCTGAATGAATGAACACGTGGCAGTAATTTACCTCTGAAGTATCCTTACAAACTAATTCAATATCAAAGCCTCAGGAGCAGAACACGCTGTATACTATGCTACCACATTTAGGAGGCAGTCAAGTTAATTGAAAAATAATTAGCAGCAACAAATGTCTGCTGGGGGAAAAAAGCCATGCCATATAAGTTATAAAAATAAATGTAAAAACTGTAACTTCAAAATGGAAAAAATATCTTCACATTAATTTTTTTTCTCTTGATGGCTACAAATGTGAATCTACCTATAACTAACATTGAAATACAAGATGTTCTTTAGGAAATCTTTCATTATCCATAATTTTATAAAGAAATTTATCAACTTAAATTAGTAAGTTAGACCAATTAGTGAATGGAATGAAGTCCAAACCCAATTATGTGTTCAAACTGTGGGTCCAATATCTTGAGCGATTTTTTCTCTTTAAGACTGCAGAAAAATACAAAACAACCCTCTTGACTGCTGAGAAGGACTAAAATAATTTCTTTTCCTCACAAGTATGTGCCCAAAAGCAATTACTTTCTGCTCCCATCCAACACAAATCAACACCACCTCCCCCTTTCCCAACCCCATCAAAGAATGCTATAGAGTAACTGAGTACTTTAAATCTCAGAGTGCAATACAATTACAAGGCAATAAAAACATATTTTTCTAAGTATGTTCTCATCTCCCATGGTGTTTCAACACTAATTTAGCTCCCTATCATGTATTAACCATCAAGGAAATCAGAAAATTCTCAGAATAGAAATTACAAACTGCTTTTTAAATAAAATCATTATTGTTCATAGATTCCAACTTCAGGGTACACATAAAGAGGAGAGTATTTTTCTGTCAGTGCCTGAATTTAAATGCAAATTACTACTTAATCATATGCAATTTTCCCTCTGAACCTATATATAATACTAATCAGTCCCCAAATGTTTAAAAAAATAACTGACCACATTTACTTAAAAAGTGTATTGCCTAGTCTCCATAAAGTGCATCCAAAAAGTGGTCACTGTTCACTCTACCCATAAATGATACCTTGGCAGAGACAAGCTGTTTCAAAAGATTAGGAACTTCTAGTGACCTCAAATGGGGTAAAGCAGGAGGTGCATACAGTATCTGTAGATGCTTCAATAATAAAACTATTTCAACATCAAAAATTCAGAGCCTACAGATATGTGAACTACAAAACTATCTAAATGCATGCATGCCCAAAACAGAAAGGAGAAGCAGAAAACCAGTATGCCTACAACTCAAATCAACAGAAGAAAACACTCCACAACTGAGCTTTTCAGGACGTGAAAACTTAATAAAGTTTCTAAAGCTTATTAATTCAAGTTCTAGTGCAACTATATTAAAATACAATTGGCATAAAATTACAACTCTACTACATACTCTTAAGTTGGAAGACACAATGATAATAATACAAAAACTTGGGTTTACTTTGTAGTAATATGTTCTAAGCACCTCACATTTTAACTATGAATAGGATAACATAAGTCCTGCTAACACCCCCATCAGATGGGTACTATTATGATTATCTCCATTTTACAGATGAAGAAACTCAGGCACGGATTAACTTGTGCAATGTCATACAGCTAGTATGGGGCATACAGCTAGTATGGGGCACAGCAGTCTGACTCCGAAGTTCATATTAACCCACACGCCACGTTTCACAGTAAGGGCTATATGATAATCTCCTTTTTGTTTTTTAACCTGATAATCTTTTTGGCTTCCATACGCTAGGATAGCATCGTGCAATAAGAAAAATACAGGCTTTGAGATCAAACAGACCCAAATAGACCCATGAATAAAATCTGAGCTTCAGCTTCTCCATATGTAAAATGAGGGTACTTAAGTTATTGTGAAGGTCAAAGAAGGTAATATGAATAAAGTGCCAACTGCAGTGTTGGGGTACAGGACAGGCGTTCTTAACCTGAAGTTGACAGACACCTAAAGAGTCCATGGATGGGCCTCAGAGTCCACCAGACTCATAAACTGTATCACAAATTGTGTATGTGCCCATTTTTAAAAGAATTGTCCCTAGCTTTCCACAAACTGTCAAGAGGTACGTGATCTCCAAAAGGTTAGAACCACTGCAGTACACAGCAGATACTCAAAAAAGCGGAAGTTGCCTTTCCTTTCTTGTTCTCACAAATTCTCTTTTTTTCTTTAAAGATGACATACCAAAGCTTCACAATAAATGTTAACTGTTTCCCACCATTTTCCCGGCTTGGTAAATCGTAATATATTCAAGCTTATGCCCCAATTTTCTAGTGATAGTCTAAAGAAGGCGCTCAAGCGCTGCTTTCTCTCTCTTCACCGAGACGAATACACTATATATGCCCGCGGAGAATCGTCCACCTAGCTGCACAAAGCACCATGCAAGCTAGAAGAACCAAGTAGAGACCAGAGCCTCAAGGTTGGGCGGTAGAGACCCGAAGACCCAGCGCTGGGGAATGGGAAGAATGTGTTCCCCCAAACTACTTGCAACCCAGGATTCTGAACTCTCTACTCCTGTCCTCCCTGTCTCTGGGACACAGGTGCAAGCAGATCTTCTTGGCTCACTCTGGCCGGAGAGAAACCTTACCCAAGCAGGAGGCTGCAGCGTAGCGAAGTCCCAGCTCTGCGGTCCCCGGAGACGGCGGCAGCATTCAGAAGAAGACAATCCCCAACCTTCCCAAGAGACCCTAGTGTTGGTCTTTGCCCTGCCTGGGAACCGGCTCAGGGCTTTTCCGTTTCCCGAATCGGCTTCCGCTTCCGGCTATTTTTCGCCGGAAGCAGTATGTGGATGACGTAAAATTGTCGTGCCGTTGGTGATTCCGGAAGAAATAGGAGTGTGGCGTGAACATGGTGAGAAAGGAGGGTCGGAGCAGTTGTTACATCGATTTGGGGCGGGAATGGAAGGAGTCCGCCTGTGGCCAAATTTTCTCAACATTCCTCTTGCTTATTTTCATTCTCGTCTTAGCTCTTAAACTGCTCCGAGCGGTGCCTGTTAAGCTTTAGGGAGTGGAGAAAGGGGGTGGATATTTGAGGGAAGAAGGGAAGGGAGTGGACAAGAAAAAAGAAGAGACTTGAAAAGGTGCACTGTATTTCCAAATCTTTTAACTCTAAAACTTCTGTTTCAAGGGGAAGCAAAAGAAAACAAGAAAGTATGCGACCATGAAGCGAATGCTTAGTCTCAGAGATCAGAGGCTGTGAGTGTCCGGAATCAACTGGGTTCTTAGACTACTCAGAGGTGTAATAAGAATCACGAGGGGATAAGTAGTCAAAGTTTTTGTTGTTATTTGCTTCTGATATTATTGTGTCTTCGATTTATATAGCATAGGACAGTTGTCAAGTGTATAACAGTCATTTAGCTGCTGAGCGATTACACTGAGAAGGGCGATGGAAATTAAACATTTCTTAAGTGTTCACTTTATTCCGCTGTTGTTGTATGGTTTATCTACCACATAACATTTAAACCTCATAACAATTCTGTGAGGCAGGTATGATTATCTTTATGTTCTTACCATTACATTACTACATTTCCCAGAAAAAAGATGTTGTTATTGTTGAAAGATGGGGAGGTCAGAGACGATGTTTGTCTTGTGGCTCTAGTGCCTAACACTCAAATATTTTTGAAAGAGAAAATGGGAAAACTCCCAGATATCTCCATTTTATAAATCTTGTAAGAATCACTGTGGAAGAAGAAACTGGAGTGCTAATCCTTATTATAAAGAGAATCTAAAGAGCTTCCCTGCTTCAGTGAAGAATAGACATAGCTATTAAATAAGGACTGATCTTCCTTGTGTTTAAGAGTCTCAGCACAAAAGAATGCCATTAGAGAGCCTTCAGAGTTATTCTTCTCAGCCTTTAGTATGGATTTATTATGTAATTTTTAGGCATGATACCCCATTGATAATATTTTCTTTCTAATTACAGGTTAAATTTTGTACATGTGTTTTTACATTTTAGCCCTTTATAAGAGGCATATGTGGTAACCCTTTTCCCCCTACTGTTAAAGCATCCGGTTCTTCAGAAGATAACTATTAGCTTATTTACCCACTGCTTGGAAGTGGATTTTGATCCTTGATATGAGAGATTCTGACTAAGAAGGAAATGAT
Organism: Cheirogaleus medius; assembly: GCA_008086735.1. Lineage (NCBI taxonomy): Eukaryota > Metazoa > Chordata > Mammalia > Primates > Cheirogaleidae > Cheirogaleus > Cheirogaleus medius. The sequence goes on along the minus strand of VBSM01001979.1, from coordinate 23,527,541 downwards.
AGTATAACCAACATTTATTTACCCATTAACAATTTTTATGCATTATTGGCTTTATTTATCAATTATAGTACTTCCAGGCTACTTCCTACTATAGTTAATTGCTCAGGAGATGTATGCTGATATTAACATAAAAAAGTCACAAAATAGTTTTTTCTGTAGAAAAAAACACTAGAACATTTTGTTTTTGAATGAGATTATAACTGCTGTGGTTTTCTCTTCTCCCTTGGATTTAATTTACTTTTTTCCTAGTAAAGAAAAGGACAGATTAAAACCTAAAAAGAAAGAAAAGAAGGATCCCAGTGCACTGAAGGAAAGAGAAGTGTGAGTAATCAAAAATTTTAAGTTTTCCTTTAAAACTAAAAGAGACATTCTAAAACCATAGACTTCTTAGAAATCCAGGCTTTCGCTGAGCTGATTTACTCAATTCTTTGTTAATAAGTCTGACACAACTATGCAGATGAAAGTGACCTTGATGAACACATACCAATTGCAATGATTTGAAGGTTTTTGAATTTCATGGAGCAATAAAATTTCCCCTAAAATCCTGGAGATATAATCTAGGATTATCAATTTTTTTCTTTGCCAAGAATCTTTTAAAAGAAATAATTGCCATTGTTTAAACATACAGCATTTCATAAAAGAGAGATTGTATCACTAAGAAAAGTAAGCATATGTTTTCTGAATAAAGATTATTCCTTTTAAATAAGTACATTTAACTTTATGAAAACCTCATCACATTTTCCTTATTTTTCTCATTTTGCCCTGGATTAGTGATGGATATATTATCACAGATGGATATTGGTCCATGGACTAACATTTAGAATCATTGTCATATTCAACCTAGACATGGTATTTAGATGAGATACAGGCCTTGCTGTAGTATATAATCCTAACACTGGACAAACTTTTCTCCTATAGCAAATTCCATACAACCATTTTAGGATCCTATGAGAATGGCACACTTGCTGTAGGATCATTCATAATAGCTGTATTCTACCTTCCTGTGCCCAAGGCTATTCTGTTCCTACTAGAGGAAGAGCTTGGTTGAATAATTGCCTTTTTAAAGTTGTGGTGAAGTATAATAGTGGACCTGAGATTAAAATGTGATGTTGCAGCCTGGTGCAGTGGCTCATGCCTGTAATCCCAGAACATTGCGAGGCCGAGGCCAGACGATAGGTTGAGTCCAGGAGTTTGAGACCAGCCTGGGCAACATAACAAGACCCTGTCTCTACTGGAAAAAAGAAAAGAAAAATATAATGTTACTTTTTTGCCTTCCTTTTTAAGATTTAATTCCAATGAACAAGAAGAGTTTAATCAATAATAAACTGTCCCAAGCGGACACTTCTTGTTTTTGTCGATACCAAAGTATCAATGTAAACTTTACTTTGTGTTCTTGTTTTGTTTTACCTTCAGCCCCCAACACCCTTCCTGCTTATTCTTCCAATATAATACACAGCTGGGCCCACCGTACCACATCTTGGTTGATACCAACTTTATCAACTTTTCCATTAAAGCCAAACTGGACTTAGTACAGTCAATGATGGACTGTCTGTATGCCAAGTGTGAGTATCATACTTTTACATTTCTGTAATATTTATACAGAATAATCATATTTATCCAAATATATTAAAAGAGGAAGGTGGGGTTCCAGTTAACTGAATTGCTGGTCATTTAATTTGCAGCAGTCACTATAGCAATAACCATATTCTCTGAATTTAAATCTAATGCAAACTTGACAGAATAATTAAACTTTCACAATTCAGAAAACAAAGTGCTTTGACTATCATTATGGACATCAATTTTAAATGTAAAAGGGAAATTTTCTATTTTAAAATTCTAGATAAATGAAAAATCTATTATATTTTTCAGTATATATATTCTTTTACATTAAGTGTATGTATTCCTGGTGTTTATTTGTATTGTACCAGAAAGGATCTGAGGTAGTTTATTTACACCTAGGTATGCAGTTTACCATTAATAGATTTCCTTTGTGTATTTGGGTATCCCCTCCCTCACATGATCTTCCTTCACTACCATGTGTGGGAACAAGAAAATTTAGGCCATGTATCAGGGAATAACTTTCTCATGGTAAGATCTGTTACATTTGTGATAGGTTTAAAGTCATATATTTTCCAGTCACCCAGTTAAAGGTACAAATGAAAATTAGACTTCTACTTTGCCATTAAATTACTGAAATCAAAGGAAAAATTTGCACCCTCCTCTTTAATTTTTAAGGGATACTATACAGTGAACAACATTTACAGAGTGATAGTGATGTAAATGTTGTTTATTGATTTGTTGTTACAAAGAAGATGAAAAGATGGAGATAAGTGATGTATGAAGGGTATACGAGAGCAAAATCTTTAAATGCATAAAGTTAATAAATGTGAGAATGGCTGCATACATTTATTAGGTGTATATGTTTATTAAGATGAAAGTAACCACTATTGCTGGGCCTGGTGGCTCATGCCTGTAATCCTAGCACTCTGGGAGGCCGAGGCAGGAGGATCGCTTGAGCTCAGGAGTTTGAGACCAGCCTGAGCAAAAAAGAGACCCCGTCTCTACTAAAAATATAAAAAATTAGCTGTGTGTGGTGGTGCACGCCTGTAGTCCCAGCTACTTGGGAGGCTGAGGCAGGAGGATCACTTGAGCCCAGGAGTTTTAGGTTGCTGTGAACTAGGCTAGTGCCATGGCACTCTAGCCCAGGTAACAGAGCAAGACTGTCTCAGAGAAAAAGGAAAAAAAAAAAAAAGTAACTAGTATGTGAGAAAAATGGTGCTAATGGAATAGTCTTTTCTGAGGATCAGAAATGGTGGAATGGGAAATGGTCAAAAAGGACAGTTATTTTTTCTTACATGCCTTTCTGTATTTCTTTTTGAAGCAATAAGCATATTCTTTTTCTAAAAATCATTTAGAAATAATAATCTGAAGTTGTGGTGCTACTGGGCTTCTAAGAATGGGCCTTGGGTGGCCTTGTATGGGGGAAGACACTAAATTTGATAGGCTCTTTATATTCTCCATGGCATTTCTTATAATTGTCTGAGCTGCTTCTTCAGGAATGCTGTGTCCTATTTATCAGCAAAATGGATAGAGGGTCAAAATGTGGCCCCTTGGAGGTGAATTGTTTCCTTGACTCTGTAGCTCCACCAATAATATCTAGGGAGAACTTTAATCAGGATAGCTTTAGTCTTGTAGTTAGGCTTTTTCTAGATACGTGTACTTTAGAATACAGCTATAATATATACAGCTAAATGTTCTCACTGTGCCTTTTCTAAAAATAAATTTATTAAGGAAAATACCACTTTCTGCAGTCTTCTATGTAATAGTAGCAAAGGTTGAAAAAATATTAAAGAACAATACAAACTCAGTACCTAGGAGATTCTTTAACTGTTTTAAGCTTTGCTTATTTAAATATTTGCTTTGCTTGCCTTTAAACCTTAAGGAAGGCCTTTATCTTCCTCTTACCTTGAAGAGGCCTCTTTGACCTTTTCATAGTTCCTGGTCCCTTCCATTTCTACCTGATAGTCCAACGAAGGAGGATGATTCACTTCCCGTCAGGTTTCTCTTCTGTCCATGAATGCTGTTAGCTGTTACTTTCCCTTTCCTTATGGTGGTCTTCCTGGGCCCGTCTCCTTACTCCAGTTGCAAGTCTCTGCTCACTTCACTGCCACATGGCTCTGAAATTTATCTTCTTAAAACACGTATTGCCCTCTGATTCCATGACTGTCTGATCTCACTGACTTAGTGCCTCTATTTTACAAATGCTTTTTCTTCTGGTTATTGTATTTTCATTTAAAATTTTCTTAGCTTTTTCTGCTTTCAAAAGTATTAATGTATTTGTAAAAAAAATCTAGCATAAAAAATGAAAGTTCCCCATAATGCTTTTTCCTCAAGAAGGGAAATTTTTAAAAAATTCAAATATATCTGTGTGAGATAATGTTTATTTTTGTTTTAATAAAAATGGATCATACCTTATTATTTTTCCTCTTTTTTAAAACAGCTTTATTGAGATGTAATTCACATACTATACAATTCATCCTTTTAAAGTGTACAATTCAGGCTTTTAGGGTATTCAGAGAGTTGTACACATCCATCACCAGTCAATTTTAGGACATTTTCTTTATCCCAAGAAGAAACCTCCAACCTTTTAGCCATCACTCCCCCTACTCTTTTCCCATCCCTAGGTGACCATTAATCTACTTTCTGTCTCTATAGAGTTGCCAATTTTGGACATTTTATAAAAATGGAATCATATGCTATTTAGTCCTTTTGCATTTAGCATAATGTTTTCAGGGGTCACACATATATAGCATGTATCAGTACTTCATTTCTTTTTATTACCGAATAATACTGTATGGATTGATCACATTTTGGTTATTCATTTCTCCTTGCTTTTTACATTGAACGCATATCTTGAACGTTTATCCATGTCAGTATATGTGATGGACCTCATTCTTTTTCTAAGTTATATATTATTCTATTTAAATACATAATTTTTTAAACCCAATATTCTATTGGACATTTGGATTATTTCAGTTTTTATTGTATTATAAAACAAGGCTATAGTGATTACCTTTGTGAATATGTCTCTATATAAGAATGTAAATATTTCTTTAGGACACATTTTCTAGAAGCTATATTACAATATCAAGGGTTATGTATATTTTTAATAAGTATTGCAAAATTGCCCTCAAATAATGAAAATGAAAATATTCAAATAGTTATGCCAATTTATACACCTACAAACTTAGTATGAGGATATGTGTTTCCTCAATATTGAGTTTTTTCAATATTGGGTTTTTTCATCTGTTTAATCTTTGTCACTCCACTAGGTGACAAAGATTTTTGCATCTCTTTAATTAGGAGTGAGATTGAGCATCTGTAGTCTCGTTGACATTTGTATGTCCTCTTCTATGAATAAAATATAGCATGATAGTTAAGGTCCCAGTCTGTAATCTGATAGACTCAGTTCAAATCTTGGCTTCACCATGTGCTATCTAGTTAGTTAACTTCTTTGTGCCTCAGGTTCCTCATGTATAAAATGGGGATAATGTTAACAATGCTACCTGATAGAAGTTAACACTGTCTGGCACATAGCACATAATTATAAGCTATTATTAAAAGATCTATGTATATTAAGGAAATTAGCTGTTTGACAAATTTTTGAGAAAATTCTTCCCAGTTTAGTTTTTTGACTTTGCTGTGGCTTTCTGTTTGGCTCTTCTGTTTCTGACAGAAGGTTTTTATTTTTATGTGATCAAATTCGCATTTTCTGGTTAATTTCATGGGGAGTTTTTTTGGCTCACATTTAATTTTTTTTCCACCTAGAACATTTTTATTAATGTAATGACAGGATCCAATTTTTTTTCCCACCAGATATGTTTATGACAGATACTTTTGGGAATCTGTGGTGTGGGGTTGGGGCAGTTCCCTTGTATAAACAGGGTTTTCTTCTCTAGTTCTTATTGTTCATTTCAGTGTGCTAATTCTGTTATCATTCCAGAAGTCCCTTGGGTCTTTTAAAGACTCTGAAGAGGATATAATTCGGAGATATATCTTCACAAGTTCTGTGCCTAATATTTTTTTTTTCCTGGCAGGTATTCCTTGTATAACTGACTGTGTAATGGCTGAAATTGAGAAATTGGGGCAGAAGTATCGAGTGGCCCTCAGGTAAGAAGTAGCTAGACTAGATTTGTTCTAGATTGGTATACTGAAGATTCTTTTGACCCTCCATCTGTTTGCTGTCTCGAGGTTTCTTGGCTAATTAGTCTAAATAAAAATCATACAAAGCTGCTTGTTTGTGACTTAAAAAGCAAATATTGAAAGTTTAGAAAATTTTAAGCTGAAGTTCTTTGAACTAAGTTATTTTAGCCATGCTGGTCTTGTGGGCCTCCTTTTAAGTTCCTCTAGATTTTCACTTAGAAATTGTCTTTCTATTAGTTTGTTACGTAGATGTCTCCTTCAGAATCTCACACTTAAAGGATTCACATTTTAAATTTTGAGTTTATTCCAGAAAGCACCCTTAAATTTAGGGTAAGTGTTCTCAGAGTGTGTCTGTGGACCCTATGAGTCCCAGAGACCTTGCAGGGAGTTCACCAAACTATTTTCATGATAATGCAGAGACATTGCTTTTGTCACTATGTTGATATTTGCACTGATGGCAAAACTGCTAATGCCTTAGTACATACAAATCAACGCAGTGAACTCATACAGTGCTAGTAATTGTATTCTTCACTGTCACCCACAGGCAATTTTTTTAAAAAAAAAAGCCAGAGTTGGCCAGGCATCATGGCTCACACCTGTAATCCTAACACTCTGGGAGGCCAAGGCAGGAGGACTGCTTGAGCTCAGGAGTTTGAAACCAGCCTGAGTAACAGCAAGACCCCGTCTCTACTAAAAACATAAAAATTAGATGGGCGTCGTAGTCCCACCTACTCAGGAGACTGAAACAGGAGGATCGCTTGAACACAGGAGTTTGAGGTTGCAGTGCGCTACAGTGACGCCACTGCACTCTACCCAGGGTAGAGAGTGAGATTCTGTCTCAAACAAAAACAAACAAAACACCAGAGTCATTTAAGAATGTCCTTGATGAAGCAGTAAAATTTAATTTATTATATCTTGACCCTCTAGTACACATCAGTGTTCTTGGTGATGAAATGTGAAGTATGCATAGAGCACTTCATACCAAAGGACAAAGGTTGTCTCAATGAAAAGCATTTGTGTGCTTGTTTGAATTGTAAGCTAAACCAGCTCCTTTTTCATGGAATAGCATTTTTATGTGAAAGAACAACTAACAAACACTGGTTATTCAGACTTTGATATCTGGCAGATATTTTCTCAAAAAAAATTTTTTTTTGAGACAGAGTCTTACTCTGTTGCCTGGGCTAGAGTGCCATGGCATCAGCCTAGCTCACAGCAACCTCCAACTCCTGAGCTCAAGCGATCCTCCTGCCTCAGCCTCCCGAGTAGCTGGGACTACAGGCATATGCCGCCATGCCCGGCTAATTTTTTCTATATATTTCTAGTTGTCCAGCTAATTTCTTTCTATTTTTTAGTAGAGATGGGCTCTTTCTTGCTCAGGCTGGTCTCGAACTCCTGAGCTCAAACAATCCGCCCGCCTTGGC
>VBSM01001979.1:23501381-23520317 GCA_008086735.1 Cheirogaleus medius | reverse complement strand
AAAAAAAAAAAAAAACCAAAAAAGAATCACTTAAGTGAGACCAGTGGATTTTTTTTCTTTGTACCTTTATGGAGGTGTAATTTACATACTATAAAATTCATCAATTTTACTTGTATAATTTGATGGGTTTGGCAAATGTATACATTTATGGAACTACCATAATACTCATGAGGTAAAATATTTCTATCACTCCCAGAAATGGATTTCCTATATGAAATTCTAGGAAAGAATACAAATGAATGGTTGCCTGGAGCCAAGGCTAGGAAAAGGGTATTTACTGCAGAGGGGTACAGGGAACTTTCTGTAGCAATGCAAATGTTCTATCTATCAATTGTGGAGGAAGTTACATGGATATATAAATTTGTCAAAACTCATTTAACTAACTTTATAGTTTGTGAATTTTATTATATTTTTTATATATCTGAAAGTATTTTCTTATAGGCAAAAGAAAATGGAACTTATTAGAGTGGTAGAATTCTTTAGATCAGTGGGAAAGTGATTATCCCTGTGGAAAGAAATAAAATTTTATCTTTACCTCACATAAAAATCAATTCCAGTTGGATTAACTATCTAAACCAGGGGTCCTCAAACTGCGGCCAGCCGAGGACATTTATCCAGCCTGCTGGGTGTTTTTGCCACCACTGCCTGTCCTGCTTAGCAGCCGACTTGTCCCAGTCCCACAGTGTGCACTCTCCAACGGTCTGAGGGACAGTGAACTGGCCCCCTGTTTAAAAAGTTTGAGGACCCCTGATCTAAACTCTTAGTATAAAATATGTTATAGAAAACATCTTAATGATTTGGGGGTGAGCGAAAATTTATTAAGAAAGGTAGACCATAGTGGAGAACTAATCTTTTGACTATATTGAAATTGAATATTAAATATAATAAAAGATGCTATGTAAACAAAGTACATAGACAAGGTATAGACAGTGAGAAGTTATTAGTAACATATATAATCAACAAAGTGCTTCTTTTCAAATGTATAAAGAACTTCTACAAATCCATAAGAAAAAGATAATCCTTAAATTCACAATGAGATACTCTTTTATACACGTTAGATTGGCAAAAACTTAAAAATCTGCTTGACAATGACAAGAATAGTTGAGACTGTGGAGCAGTGGGAATTCTCATACCCAGCTACTCAGGGTATAATTTGATGCCTTGGAGAGCAGCTTAGCAATAATATCTGGTAAAAATCAAGGTTGTCCATACTCTTACAACACTGTCTTTCAACCTGGAGATCACAATCTTTAGGTTGTGAAATCAGTTTAATAGGTACAATCAGTGATAAACTATAAAATGTTGCATGCATTATATGTAGTAAAGGTTGACTATTTCATAAAACCTTTTTCACTTTTCTATGTGCATGTATATATGTGTATACTGTATGCTAGATAAAATGCATTTCATCCTGTGTTCTAGTTTTTTAAAAAAGGGTGACTGCCATAGAGAAGGTCACAGAAATATATTGAAGTATTGACATTTTCTTACGTATGTAATAGCAAAAAATTATAGGCAGCCAAAAGGTCCATTAAAAAAAGAATGGTTAAATGGTGGAATGCTCATGAATAAAATACTATACAGGAATGAAATGAGTAAACCTCTTAGAGTTATGTGCCAATATGGATAAATCTCAAAAACAATCCAAAACTTAAAAAAAGCAAGAGCAATGCTGGACATGGTGGTATGCTGCTATAGTTCCAGCTACTACTTGGGAGGCTGAGAAAGGAAGATCACTTGAGCCCAGGAGTTTGAGACCAGCCTGGGCAACATAGCAAGACCCTGTCTCTTAAAAAAAAAAAAAAAAGGCAGGAGCATACCATTTATCTAAGTTTAAAAACAGGCAAATCAATACTACATTGTATGTACATATGCAATCTTACATGCATAGTAGGACATGTGGAAATGCTAAATGCCAAATTTAGGATAATAGTTACTTATGGAGAGGTGAGAGACCTTAGAATTGGAGAGGGGACTCCATTTTTATTTGTAATGTTTCATTTACTTAACTAGATGGTGGGCATTTTTTATACTTTTTTGTATATCTGAAATAATTCACATTAAAAGGGGAAAGAGGACAATTTTTAAAATAATAAAAATAAAGAATGCAAAGTGGGAAATAGAGGGACCAAGTGGAAGAACTAAGTTTGGCTGTCAATTGAAACAGAAATGAGGTGTTAGCTGGAGGGGGATGTAAGTAAAAAGATGTTTTACTTTTTTTTTTTTTTAAGATGGAAAATATACAAGAGCATGTTGGTATATTTTGGGGAAAGAGCTTGTAGAGAGAAAACAAATGATTTCCAGTGTAAAGAGATAACCAAAAGAGCAAAATCTTAGACTGTTGCCTACCTAGTTTCTCAGCAACTCTTCCTTCTAGTGTATCCTCCACACCACAGCCAGCTTGTTTTTTCCAAGATAGAGCCTTGCTTGTGTCACTCTGTTGCTCAGAAATCTTTTAATGAGTCCTCATCACCTATGTCATCACACTTTCAGCCCTGTGTTGGAGACTCTTTCCAGCCCTGGTTCATTCTCCTCTCCATAAAAGTCCTTCCCCCAGCCAGGAAGTTGCACTCACTCTCCCTGAACACCAACAACCAGTTTACAGGTGGCTGGTGCCTGTTTGGTACCTGCCTATACTCACAGAGCTTGGTACATTCTTTCATCTTCATTTTATTTCATCTCCATGTCATTTTTTTATAAATATATCCAACCCCTGTTGACCTAGCACCAAACTACTGCAATATGGAGGAAGATTTTTGTTGCACTTGCTACCTGTACACCTATTTTTTCATTTCAGTGACTCGTTGTCATTGTGAAATACAATAGAAAGAGAAGGGCTCTAGGAATCACAGACTTAGGGGTCTTCTTTTTCAAATTTATGTGAAAATAATATGTGTTTGAATTTTTATGGCAAACAATATAAACATATATATATATAATAAAAAGTAAAAGTCTTCCTCCACTTTCACACTTTGTCCAGTCTCCTACTCCAAGAGTGACAACTGAGAGGGGTTAGTATATATTTTTCCAGACCTTTTTCTGGGCAATTGCAAATCTAAATAAATTAGATAGATTTGTGTTCTTAATTGAATCATATTATATATATATATATATATATATATTGTTCATTGGCCTGCTTTGTTTATTCAGCAATTTCATATAAGTCCATCCACATTGGTACATACAGCTCTACTTCACTTTTTTTTGATAGGGGCGCCAAAATGTGTTTAACTTTTACCTTGCTGATGGATATTTAGATTATCTCCAGTTTTTTACTACTATAAGCTGTGTTATAGTGACCATCCTTGTGCCTGTATTCTTGTATATTTGTGTAAGACAACTTCCTAAAAGTGAAATGGTTAGTTTAAAATTGATTTGGTTTTGAAGCCTGGCTTTTCCCAACTGTGTTTTGAATAAATTGATTTAACTTCTCTGAAACTGCTTTCTCATCTGTAAAATGGATACATAATAGCTCAGGATTTTGTAATAATGAAATGACCTAAGGCACACCAGCTGTCAGTAAGCTTTTATTCCCTTCCTTGTGAGTTGTCTTTCCAGTTAGAGGATAAGCTTTAGGAGGAGAGGGGGGCTTTAAAATCTCCATTGAGGTCGTGTTACTTTTATTTCACTGATTGAGACTCAGAAAATCATCCCATTGCTTGTTTTCTTTAATCCACTTTTATAACCCTACAGGATTGCCAAGGATCCAAGATTTGAACGATTACCGTGCACACACAAAGGAACCTATGCAGATGACTGCTTAGTACAGAGAGTAACTCAGGTATCATCAGTTTGTAAATGTTTATTTTGTGCCTAAAAAAAAAGGTAAATTATTATCTCTTGAATGTTCATAGTCAGTAAAGTAAAATAAATAATTTAAAAAATTATATAGCATCTATTCATAAGAAGCATAGGTATCCTCATTTACTTTAGAGAGTAACTTGAAAATCTATTCTCTAACCATAATGGAAAGAGCACAGGCTTGGGGAGGAGATATGGATTTTAGATCTCAGTGCCTGCATTTACTGGGTATGTGACTGGGACACTTACTGATTTTTTTATTTCACAAATCTCTGTAAAATAGTTTAAGTGAGTTAATTAATGTAGGATATATAAAATAAAGTTACATTTCCACTTATTCCTGTTGTAGGAATTTTATTCCTGTCCACCATCCCTAACCCAAAAGTGTTTCTCAGTTATATCTGAGAGTCTCTCAGGGTGCTATCTCACACATACCCTAGAGAAGCAGGTTTAATTCTTCCATTCTGGCCTTATCAAGCACCACCAGAACATCTGCTGAGGATGATCTCCATCTGGCAGCTGCTTGGCCATCCCTTTAGCCACTCTTTCCCATGGGTGAGGCCAGCATTCCATTAATTTCCCACAGCACAGCTGACACCACGCTGAAGCTTTTTATAAAACTCAGGGAGAGATTCAGATATGACAGAAGGAAAGTACAATATAAAATAACTTCCAACTGACACCTAAGTGTTAGTGCTTTTAGAGCTACTAGGCTTAAACTTCAGGTCCTGAAGATCCTATTCTGGCTTCCTGGCCCATAGGGTAGCCTACCTCTACCACTAGGAGGCCTCAGAGCATGCCCAAGCCCCACGATCCAGGGAAAGGAGAGAGCTGCCCTCCAATCTAAGGCACTTTGTATTTGCATAGAGTCCAAAACTCAGGAATTGCCTGCCTCAAATGTGAAAGTCTCTTCCACTTATGAGACAGATAACATCCTGCAGCTTATAAGTAGTTTTCTGTTCTCCCCCTCAAGATTCTTACGGCTACATTCAGCCCAGGCATCTTGTTATATATTTTATAAATATGAACTAAATCATAATAGTAATGCAGCAAATTATTACAAACTTCTCTTCAGCTATTCACTGTGAAAATGAATGATTCTCCAAACTAGTCAGTGGTTGTGCCATTATCCAATAGTCATTAAGTATACTCAGTGAGCTCAATGTGAAAATCAATCTATGTCTCTTACAGCACAAGTGTTACATTGTGGCCACAGTTGACCGAGACCTTAAACGAAGAATCCGGAAAATCCCTGGAGTTCCTATCATGTATATTTCTAACCATAGGTGAGAAATTTCTCTTGGGAAAGTGATTAGAAGTATATAGTTGATATCAATTAAAAATGAGGTCAGGGGATAAGGTTATAGAGGATATGAAAGAAATTATTGTATCAAACGTTTACATAGTTAAACTTGAAGAAATGAGACAGAGTAGCAAGAACAAGGGCAAAAGATAAAGATAGGATTTAGGAATGAGGCAGACATTCAAATTGTTACAATAAGATTACTAGAAGAAATAGAGAAATGTGCTGATTTAAATACAAAGCAGTAATTTAAAGCAAGCTAGTATTTTTGGCCAGAAATATCTTTTTTGAAAGATTTTTTTTTTTTGAGACAGAGTCTCACTCTGTTGCCCAGGCTAGAGTGCTGTAGCATCAGCCTAGCTCACAGTAACCTCAAGCTCCTGGACTCAAGCAATCCTTCTGCCTCAGCCTCCCAAGTAGCTGGGACTACAGGCATGCGCCACCATGCCCAGCTAATTTTTTCTATATATTTTTAGTTGGCCAATTAATTTCTTTCTTTTTTTGGTAGAGACGGGGTCTCACTCTTGCTCAGGCTGGTTTTGAACTCCTGACCTTGAACGATCCTCCAGCCTTGGCCTCCCAGAGAGCTAGGATTACAGGTGTGAGCCACCGCTCCAGGCCTGAAAGATTTTTTAATTAGTTTTTTTTTAGATAAGTAACTAGATTTTTTTAATGTAAATCATTCATTATCATGTTCCCCCAAAATGTTCCGACTGACAAAAGAATTCACAGTGGGGTAAGAGTGTTGCAGTCAGTAAAAGATGGGTTTTTAGATGATTCTGTACCCGTCTTTCTTACCAGTGTTAATTTTTTTTCCTGATCAGATACAATATTGAACGGATGCCCGATGATTATGGAGCCCCTCGGTTCTAATTCTTATAAGAGTGTTCCTCTACCTTTCTTCAACCAACTTTCTCTGTTAGCAGTTTGTTAAACATGCAGGGCAATGAATTATTCTGTTCACCCATTCGCTCTATTATGAGCTGAATATGGTTAAATACACCCACTTTTGGATGCTATTTTGAAAATGAAATTTTGTCTCATTTAAAATTTTAAATGATGGTCAAAGAGTACAAAATCTCAGGCAGGAAGAATGTTTTATTATTTTTTTGAGTTCTGTTACATAGTGTGGTAAATATATTAGTACTAGAGTATTATACATTTCAAAATTGCTAAGATAGTAAATTTCAAATGTTCTTACCACAAAAATGTTAAGTATTTGAGGTGATGGATATGTTAACCAGTTTGATTTAATTATTCCACCCTGTATTCATAAATGATGACATCACTTTGTACCCCAAAAATTTATACAATTATAAATTGTTGATTTACAATAAAAATAAAATTGTTGCATCATTTTATAAATTAGATGCTCTGATGATTGCTCACACAATTTGATAGTCATTGTTTTATATTGATTTACTCAACAAACATTTATTTAAATTTTTCTAGGTACTTAATAAAATATGGTCCTGCCTTCAAGAGATTTATACTATGGTGGGGGGAAAACCATGCAAATAAATAAATGCAATCAAATAGCAGTGCTAGAGGCAAGAGGCAAGCATGGACACATAAAGGAGGAAAGAATGATTTCTTTTGACTTGGGCTGGGGAGGAAGGAAAGAATAGAGTTAATCTTAAAAATGAATAGGTGCTTGCCCACTAATTGAGGCAAAGACGGTGAAGCAGAGCAAGTGGTATGAACAAAAGCAAGGAGGCACAGTGTTACATGGAGTGAATGTGCTTGGCCTGTTCAGATAACTGCCAGAGGGTCCTTATGACTAGAAGATAGGAAATCATGGGGAAAGGGACCTGTACCCACATCTGAGACTTCAGAGGTAGAAAGCGGGAGGGAGGGGCCCTTACATGACATGCTATAGAGGTTTTGGACTTGATCTTGAGGTTGGTAGGGTATTACCAAAATTTTATGCAGAATAGATAACATGATCACAGTAGATTTTTTCAGTGCTCACAAGATAGTGTAAAAATAGACAAATAGATCATTGGAACACAATAGAAAGTCCATAAACAAACCTACATATTTATGGGTGGTACTTTATTAAGGGGTACTTCAAATTTGTGGGGAAAGGAAATTATATTAGAAGGTCAAATAATGTAGAGTTATTTTCTTAGGATCGGACTCCTGCTTCCACTAGTTAATGTCTCTATGATTCAGGCAAACCGCATAAACATTTGGTGCTTTCCTTGCTGCTGCTTTAAAATATTTTTGTGTAAATCGTCAAAACAAGCCCAATAAGGTGAGATGAAATTGAACAGTTCCTGGCCCAAGTAAGTGTTGTTCAATAATGTCAGTGATTGTTATATTATTATAATGGCAAGGTGGCTATCCATTTGAAAAAAAATATTTAGATTCCTACTTCACATGATTCATGAGAATATATTTCAAGTAAATCAAAGATCTAAACTTTTTTCTTAAACGATGGAAGCATTAGAAAAAACAAAGAAAAGTGTGTTTATAACCTTTAAATAAAACTCTTAGGAAGCAGAATGTTAAAGCCATAAAAGATTGATAAGTTTGAATATATTAAAATTATAGATTTCTGTACAAGACACTTCCCTCTCCTCCCCAAAACAAATGAATGATCAGAAGATTTTTATTTTTAAAGAGACAGGGTCTCATTCTGTCACCCAGTCTGGAGTGCAGTGGCACAATCATAGCTCACTACAGCCTCGAACTCCAGGGCTCAAGCAATCCTCCTGCCTCCGCCTCCCAAGTACTGGGACTACAGGTATGTGCCACCAAGCCTGGTTAATTTCTTAATTTTTTGTAGAGATGGGGTCTCGCTCTGTTGCCCAGGCTGGTCTCTAACTCCTGGGTTTAAGTGATCCTCCTCCCTCAGCTTCCTGAGTAGCTGGGACCTTAGACACGGCATGTGTTGCCATGCCCATGCCCGGCTAAATTTTCCAATATACATAACAAAGGTGTGGGGAAATGGGTACTCCTGTCTTGCTGACAAGTGTGTAAATGGGTAAAAGCATTTTAGACAACTGTTAGCAGTAACCATTAAAATAAAAATTGCAGATATCCTTTGAGCCCAATTCTGTTTTTTGGTTACTTATAGGTATCATACAGGTGATTTACTTTAAAGTACCTCAGCATAGACAATATTTTATATATATATGTGTGTGTAAAGAAACATTCACATGTGTACAAAGAAGAATATAGAAGGATGTTTACTGCACTGCTATTTATAGTATAGAAAAATTAAAAACAAACTAAATGTCCACCAAAAGAGTCTTAACTATGGAATGCCATGAACTTTTAAAAAGAATGAAGTAGGTTTAAAAATGGGCAAAGGACTTGAATAGACATTTCTCCAGAGAAGATATACAAATGGCCAAAAGCACAGGAAAAGATGCTTAACATCACTATCACTAGGGAAATGCAAATCAAAATCACAATTAGATACCAGATACCACTTCACACCACTTAGGATGGCTACTATTAAAAAATGAAAAAACAATGAATGACAAGTGTAGGTGAGGATATGTAGAAATTGTGCACTGTTAGTGGGAATGTAAAATGGTGCAGCCACAAACAGTATGGTGGTTCCTCAAAAAAATTAAAATGGAAGAAATTCCACTTCTGGGGATATATCCAAAAGAATCAAAAGCATCTTAAAGAGATCATTTGCACACCCATGTTCATCGCAGCATTATTCACAATACCCAAGAGGTGGAAGCAACCCCAGTGCCATCAATGGATGAATAGATAAACAAAATGTGGTATAGATGCACAATGCATTATGATTCAGCCTTACAAAGGAAGGGAATTCTGACACATGCTACAACATGGATGATCCTCAAGGACATTAGGCCAAGTGAAATAAGCCAGTCATAAAAAGACAAATACTATATGATTTCCATTTATATGAGGTACCTAGAGTAGTCAAATTGACAGAGACAGGAAGTAGAAAGGTGGTTGCCAGGCACTGGGGAAAGTGGGGAATGGAGAGTTGTTTAATGAGTGTGGAGTTCAGTTTTGCAAGATGAAAAGAGTTCTGGACATTGGTTGTATAACAATATGAATGAGCCACATACATATGCTTAAAAATGGTTAAGATTGTAGATTTTCTGTTATGTTTATGTTACCACAATTAAGAATGATGGTAATAGATAAGGTAGAGCTATATTACTTAAATGGAAGTAACTCTATAAACTATTATTGAGAGAAAGAAGCGAATTATAGAACAATTAGAGTGTGATATCTGTTTTTTAAAGTTTTAAAAGAACAAAAATATTATATAGGAATATATGGTACATATGTAAATGGATAGAAAAAGTTCTGAAAATAATGCTTTCCCTCCCATCCTTTCACTGGTACAGAATTCCTCTTAGAGAAAACCAGTGTCATAGGACTGAACTATGGCTCACTGCTCCCACAACCCATAATGTGAGTGGGATCATCCTTTTGGCTGGGCCAATCAGAATATCCTTATTCCCTTTGCTATTGTGAATATTTCAAAAGTGATCCTCCTACTGTGGCCTCCCAAAGTGCTGGGATTTACAGGCATGAGCCACCATGCCTGGCAGAAGAGCTTTTTTATATACAGAAAAATGATAAGTAATAAATGTAGAAGGAATAATGTAAATATAAAATCATTGTTTTACAGTCACCATTGTAATAACTGATTCATGCAAGAATCATCAATAGATGCTAGAAGCATTTGTGGAAAAAGGTAGGGAACAAGATATTTGCAGAGCCTCAATTATCACCTCAGAGATTATACTTAACCTTTACAATAGAAAAATCTGGCCAATACTGCCTTACTCAAATGATCAAACTCGATGTCATCACTGATAGGACAAACTGACATTATATACATCATGATGCAATGCATAGAAGGATACATTACCTGTGTAGTATTTTTCTCCCCCAAATTAAAATTTTTTACCTGAATTTAATGATGAGGAAATGATTTGTCAAATCCAAAATTGAAGTACCCTCCGCAAAACAGTTGGCTTGGATTCTTAGAAAATGTCAATATCATGAAAGACAAAAGGAAAAAATGCTGGGGAACTGTTTTAAAGGAGACTAGAGGCCAAGGGTGGTGGCTCATGCCTGTAATCCTAGCACTCTGGGAGGCCAAGGCGGGCGGATCACTCAAGGTCAGGAGTTCGAAACCAGCCTGAGCAAGAGTGAGACCCCATCTCTACTAAAAATAGAAATAAATTAATTGGCCAGCTAAAAATATATATAAAAAATTAGCCGGGCATGGTGGCGCATGCCTGTAGTTCCAGCTACTAGGGAGGCTGAGGCAGGAGGATAGCTTGAGCCCAAAAGTTTGAGGTTGCTGTGAGCTATGCTGATGCCACAGCACTCACTCTAGCCTGGGCAACAGAGTGAGACTCTGTCTCAAAAATAAATAAATAAAGGAGACTAGAAAGCCATGACAACTAAATGCAATGTGTGATTCTTGTTTAGACTCTGGATTTAAAAAAATAAGAAAATATAAGGGATATTATTGGGACAATTTGAGACATTTAAATATGAACTGATTTTTAGTAGAATTTTACATTAAATTTCTTTAGTGTGAATATTATATAGTTACATACAAGAATACTGTCATTCTTAGGAAATACATGCTGAATATTTAGATGTGAAGGGCAACAATATCTTTAGCTCTTAAATGGTTTTGGGGGAAAATGATTCATAGATAGTAGAAAAAGAAAAATAAGAGATGAAAAAGTAGCAAACCATTAATAAGTGGTGCACCTAGGTGAAGAGTATAGGGGTGTTTACTATTCCTAAAACTTTTCTGCAGACTTGAAATTTTTAAAAATACAAAATTTGATGAAAAAAAAATCAATGAAACAGAGAGAAGAGATTACTGACAGAGTAGTGTCAAGAGATGAGCTCGAAAGCATGAGGGCTAGGATTAACCTGGGATAGGAGAAGAGCCACTCTGGAACTAGAGAATAGGAGGCAAGGGTGGCTGCCAGTAAAATTAGGATGCGAGTGTGTGAGCAGAAGTTGTGGCAGTTTGTGTCCACTGGTCTCAATTCTCTCTCTGAGGTTAAAGCAAGGCCATTTATTGAGAGACAGGGCTTGGGGTGGTGGTGAAGGATTGAAATAGGTATTGTAGTGAGTGGGAGAGGTCAATGACATACGAGGTCTGTCCAGAAAGTATCCAGCATGTAATAGGAAATATTTTATTAACAATGGCTGGATACTTTCCAGACAGACATCATATAAAATGATTCCAAAGTGATGCTGCGAACCCAGAATGAGCAGCACCTGAATTAGTAGTGGCACTAACAGTATGTTGTGTGGTTTCTCCAGAAGCATTGAGCAAAAGAAAGTGAGTGGATGAAATGAGCTATAGCTGGGAATTTATAGAGCAAGTACAACAGTAGAACAAGGAGTTGAGGATGTTTGCCAGAGAGGTTGAATTGACATATCGTAGTTTCAGGAATCAACAGGAAAAGAAGTGAAGTCATGACAGAGGTTGGTGGCCTAGGGTAGAAGGGATCAGTCCAAGGACTGACTCAGGAAGGTTGACTAACAGGTATATTAAAAATGAGGAAGTGAGAGGGTTACAGAAATAAATGATTAAGAAATAGGTAATTAGAATGTAATATCAGAGGTGGAACCATTCCAGCAAAGATAAAGGCTGGTGTTACATTATGGGTACCAATTGTGGATTAATATTTTGATTAAGAGATTGGCATGATGAAAGAACTTTGAGCCTAGATTATCTAGTGATCTATCATGTGTGTACTGGACAGCTAAACCTACCATGAATAGCACATTCATGGGCCAATTCTAAGAGATTTCTTCCACATAAATTGCCAAATTGGTACTTCATAATCAGGAAACTAGATCACTGCTAGTTGAGTCAAGGATTGGGGCATCTTATCCACAAACATCCAATCTACAGATTGGCCAGGAGCTCATGGGGTGGAATGTTAGGAAAATTCCATCCTAAGGAAACAGATCCTTTCTTTGGGAAATTTAGATCTCAAGACCTGGAGAGTTGAACAGCTATAGCAAGAGAAGAAACCATACATAAAAAGAAGTAGGGTACACCCGATGCCAGAGTACCATGATGGCAGAGTCCTAGGATAGAAATTGATGAAGAACTTCCTGATGCTGAGGGAGTGACAGCTAGTTCTACATTGGGTACTGAGGGACATCCAGTTCCTGAACTACATTCCAATCTCTGTGAGGCCTACATGGGCAGCACTTCTTGTAGTGCCTAGTGGGGTTCCTGAGTTTCCATGAGGCACAACTGTGTGTCTGAGATTTCTGTTTTCACATGTATTGTTAGAATATCTTTCCAGGTTTCAGTTAGGGCGCTTTCAGTGCAAGTTGCAGAAACTCTCAGTCTATCTTAAACGATAAGGAAATGAACCTCAAATAACAGGAATTTCAAAAGTAGTGCAACTCAGTGCACAATCAGGTCTGTAACATCATGTTCCTTAATTCTGGCCTTCTCTTTCTATTGGCTTTGTCACCAAGCTTACTTCCTTCATGGCTCCCAGTTGGTTGTAAATAGCAATTGGGTAACATAGTCCTTGTTCTCATCCATTGGAGAAACAGAAGGCCTCTTTTCCAACCATTTAATGAAAATCTTTTCCTTAAGTATGATTGTGCCAACTTTGGGTAGATGCTAACCCTTGGATGGTATCTTAGTCTGTTTTCTGTTGCTTATAACAGAATACCTGAAACTAGGTAATTTAAAAAGAAAAGGAATTTATTTCTTACAGTTATAGAGGCTGAGAAGTCCAAGGTCAAGGGGTGTTCTTACTGGTTGGGACTCTGCAGAGTCCTGAGGCAGCACAGGGCATCACATGGCAAGGGCTGAGCATGCTACCTCAGGTCTCTCTTCCTCTTCTTATAAAGCCACCAGTCCCAATCCCATGATAACCCATTAACCTATTAACTCATGAATGGGTTAATCCATTCATGAGAGCAGAGCCCTCATGACCCAATCACCTCTTAAAGGCCCCAACTCTCAATACTGCTACACAGGGGATTAGATTTCAGCATGAGTTTTGGAAGGGACAAATATTCAAACCAAAGCAGATGGCCAAAGAAATGCCATATGCTCATTAGGTTAATCCAGAATCTCTGAACCAATAAATTACAAGAGGGATGATATCACCATAATTGACTAATTGGGACCTACTCCTGGAGCTGGAAATAGTCAGCTTTTTCTGAGTGACATGTGATATTTAAGGGGAGATATAGAGACCTGAAATAAAATTGGGACTTTTTTCAAATTCCACCTTTTTTTTTTTTTTTTTGAGACAGGATCTCACTCTGTTGCCTGGGATAGAATGCAATGGCATAGTCATAGCTCACTACAATCTCAAACTCCTAAGCTCAAGCAATCTTCCTGCCTCAGCCTCCTGAGTAGCTGGGACTACAGGGATGCGCCACCATGCCTGGCTAACTTCTTCTTTATTTTTTGTAGAGATGAAGTCTCACTATGTTGCTCAGGCTGGTCTCGAACTCCTGGGCTCAAATGATCCTCCTACCTTGGCCTTCCAAAGTGATAGGATTACAGGTGTAAGCCACCATGCCTCACCTAATTCCACCTCATTTTAACAAAATTGGAATTTTTATTTAGAAGGAAGAAGAAAGGAAAGGGATGTTCTGTAGGCAAACAGTATTTATTACACCTCATTCTCAAATACTCAAACGTGAGTGTTTGAGCTAGAATTACACAAGTTGAGCTATGTTTCAGAGTATAGAAAAAGTGTCTAGGCTAGTGGATGTTTGTTGTTTTTGCACTCCCACATCCACCCTTCCTTCCGAATAGGGCCCAGAGTTTTTTGTTTTTTTCTTGAAGTGTTATGTTTTCCTCAATTGTGTTTGGTAGAATTTAAGTCAGAGTGCCTGCTCCTTTCACTATAGAAGCTGAAGGAAGCACTAGAGGCTCCTTCGTCCAGATCCTTCCTCTCACCATCCCATATATCTAAGAAGGCAGTGAGTGGCTTAAGGGGAAAAAAATGATTTGAACCTTGTTTCTTCCAGCATCCAATGCCTTGATAGTTGAATAGGTCCTATCCCAGCTTTTTCCTACTCCTAGACTAAGGAGCATATGGTCTTCTTGTATATTTTGTGACTTCCACAATATCTTTCTAATACATTTATTTTTAAGTTTCAACTATTGCTACAGCTAACAACCAAAGAACTGTAATGGATACAACCACCCTCAAGTTCTAGTCTCTCCTAAACTGGGAATGGTCGAAAGGACTGACCACATGGTGATTGAGATTACCTATAAACACCTATCGGGTTTTTTTTTTTTTAGGATAAAATGGGAACGTGGCTCCATGGTGATGGGAAGAGGAAGAAGCATTATTATTGCCAAGGCTATGTATGACCAGGTTACTCTCAGACTAGATACTATCCATCCTGAACCTTGGTGAAATGCCTGCCTGAGGGTACATAGGCCCCATAGCAGATAATCTGCATCTATTAATAGATCCTATTGTTTCCAGTGGCATGAACTGTAAGAACTAGCAGGGTTTTTATTCCACAAAATGGTATGCAAAATGTCAGCCAATCATAATATAGCCTGAAACCACCAGCCAATAAAATATCACCTCCTCCTCATAGCCTCACCCAAATCACCCTAGTAACAGCAAGAATGAAACATAATAAGTAAGAAATACAGCTAGGTTATAAATCTAGTCCAGAGAAGATTCATGGTAGTTGACTTTAACAGCACCGACAATTAACAGCTGAACCTCTCTGGGGTCTCCCACATAAAACCTTCTGTGTGATTTGTGCTTTAACTCATCCTTTAGATCATTGTGAATAAGAACATTTTATGCTTTTATTGTTCTTTACTTTTTGCATTCTAGATTCATGAAATTAGTCTCTAAAAAATGGGCCTGCTTTGATCTTATAATGTTAAGTCAGTTACTAAGATGTCATGAGGAGAGCATTATACAAACAATAAGGCTTCCTTTAAAGAATTTTTTGAAGACAGGGATTCTATATGATGAAGATGGCTGTGATTTTTGGAAATTAACTGTGCAGGCTAGAAGCACTGAGTGGCTGAACCAGATGTTAGTTCTCCAAGAGTAAGAATCTATGAGATAGGATCCTCATAGCATCTAGAACAATGCCTAACTTTATTTTGAAACAATGAGGGGAATGTGGAAGAGCCTGTTTAAACAGTGGTGCTGTCTCCCAGGTAGGTGCTGAAAAGTCTCTTGTGTTGAGGGAGGGGTTCTAGATAGAGGACCTGAGAGCTAGAATCTACCAGGCCAGGTGGGAAGGAAGGGAAGATTTCCACCTTCCCCCATCTAATCTTATCTTTCTCTGTCTTCTACTACCATCAGTTTTCTTCTTCTTCCCACTTTTGGTTTTAAAAAGTTTTTTAAAAAATTATGAAGGATAACACACAAGCAGGAAAGCACAAAGCATAAATGTACAGCTCCATAAGTTTTAACAAAGCAAATATATATATATTTTTTGAGACAGAATCTCACTCTGTTGCCCAGGCTAATGTGTCGTGGGGTCAGCCTAGCTCACAGCAGCCTCAAACTCCTGGGCTCAAGCGATCCTCCTGCCTCAGCCTCCCGAGTAGCTTGGACTACAGGCATGTGCCACTGTGCCCGGCTATTTTCTATGTATATTTTTAGTTGTCTAGCTAATTTATTTCTATTTTTAGTAGAGACGAGGTCTCACTCTTGCTCAGGCTGGTCTCGAACTCCTGAGCTCAAACGATCCAGCTGCCTCAGCCTCTCAGAATGCTGGGATTACAGGCGTGAGCCACCACACCTGGCCAACGAAGCAAATATTTTTAAAATTACCACTTGGTTCAAGAAATAGAATATTGTCAGCACCTCAGAAACCCACTTGTCCGCCTGCACCCCCTGTCACTACCCTTTCCCTTCTCCCCAAGGGCAACTACTACCTTCACTTCTAACATTATAATTTCAGTTTGCCTATTTTTGAGCTATATGTGAAGTCAACTGTACAGTAAATATTCTTTTGAACTGCCATTGTTCAACATTTTCATGAAGGTATATTTATTAAATTATAACATACAAACAGAAAAAGGCACAAATCTTAAGAGGTACAGCTTGATGAATTTTTCACAGACTAAATGTACCTATGTCACTAGGACCCAGATCAAGAAATGGAACATTACCAGAAGTCCCCTTTGTCCCTTCCAGTCACCATCCTTGTGTTCCAACGTTAACTACTATCCTGAGTTCTAACACTGTAAGTCCATTTTGTCTATTTTTGAACTTATATATGTGAAAACATATAGTATGTATCTTTTTTCTAGCTTCTTTTTCTGAACATTGTGAGATTCATCTGTACTGCTGTACATAGTTGTAGTTCACTCATTGTCATTGCTGTTTTGTATTCCATTGTATAAATATACCTCAATTTGATTATCCATTATAGCATAGGTGGACATTTGGGTTTTTTCCCCCAGTTTTCAGCTATTACCAATACTTCAGGTGTGACAATTCTTGTACTTATTTTCTGGTGAACATAGCTATGTGTTTCTGTTGGTTATATGCCCAGGAGTAGGATTCTTGGGTCTCTTCAGCTTTAGCAGATACTAGCAAATAGTATTTCAGAGTAGTCATCCCAATTTACACTCCCACTAGCTGTGTATGAGAATTCCATTTGTTCTGTATCCTTGAAAATCTTCAATATTATGTCTTTAATTTTAGCCATATCAATGATTTGCACATATACTGGTATCTTATATTGGTTTTAGTTCACATTACCCTCATTTCTATTGAGGTTTAACTCCTTTCATATGTATTGACTATTTAATTTTCATTTTATGTGAAATACTTTCAAGTTTTTCCTCATTTTTCTCCTATAAGTTTGTATTTTTAAAATTGATTTGTAGAATTTCTTTATATCCTCTTAAGTAAGTCCTTTGCAAGTTAAATGTGTCAGAAATATTTCCTTTTACTTTGTAGTGTCTCACTTTCTTTATGAAAGATATTTATAAATTATATATGTACATATATTTATTTGTATATTGACTTTATATTCAGAATATAATTGACTCTTATAATTAACCTGTAGATTAATTTGGATTTTTATGTATACAATAATATATGTAACAGTAAAAATTTTGTTTCTTCCTCTCCAATATTTACATTTTTTATTTCTATTTCTTGTGTCTATTGCACCAGTAGAGCTTGCAACACAATGCTGAAAGATACTGTATTAGTTTCCTGGGGCTGCTGTAAGAAAGTACCACAAACTGGATGCCTTAAAACAACAGAAATTTATTCTTTCACATTTCTAGAGCCTAGAAGTCCAAAATGAAGGTGTTGGCCGGGCCATGCTCTCTGGAAAACCTGTAGGGGAATTCTTCCTGGCTTCTTCTTAGCTTTTGGTGTTTTGCTGGCTACTTTTGACTTTCCTTGGCTTGCAGCAGCATAACTCCAATCTCTGCATTCATCATCACCTGGTGTTCTCCCTGTGTGTCTCTGGCTTTTCACGTGGCCACCTGATTTTAAGGACACCAGTTATATTGGCTTAGGGGCCCACCCTAATCCAGTATGACCTCATCTTTACTAATTCCATCTGTAAATACTCTGTTTCCAAATGAGGCCACTTTCTGAGGTACTGGGGTATGGAGGGGGGCAAAATTCAACTCATAAAAGATGTGATGAGAGTAGATGTCCTTTATCTTAGTGGAAAAACTTTCAACTTTTCACCATTAAGTGTGATGTTTGCTAAGTTTCTTAGTAGATATTTGTTAACAGATTTATTTCTGGTTTGCTAAGCTCTGTATAAATCATGATTTTTTAAATGAAATTTTTGTTTGAAATTTATCAAATTCTTTTTCTGTATCTAATAAGATGATGATATGATTTTCTCCTTTAGTCTACTGCTATAGCGAATTACATTTATTTTTCTATTTTTCAAGAGAATTTCAGTCAAAAATATTAAAATTACAATTAACTTGGATTTCTGGGTTGGGTAATGTTTTGTTTCTTGACCTGAGTGCTGGTTTCACAAGTGTGACTGGTTTGTGAAAACTCACTACAATGTCTACTTATGACATGTTAAATAAAATTTCTCTTTGGAATAGAAGCTTTTCCTTCCAAATAATACATAGCTGCCCCACCTTCCATTTATATTACCTCCTGAGAGAGGTGAAGATCTGGTTTGCTAAGACGGAAACAAGGTCAAATCTTTGAGTGGTACACAACTGATACACAATATTCTTGCAATTTTTTTCTTTTTTTTTTTTTTCTTTCAGAATTCAGTGTTTTACCTTTGCTTTTCAGTGATTCACTCAAGCCAAAGAAAGAGTTCACTTTTAGCATTATGTTGGGAGATTTTTGGGAGATTATCTTCTAGGTTGTCTTTAGACAATCTTTGTATCCGGTTTTTGCTATCTTTGCTTTAGCTCTGAGATTCTCCAACATGGATTTGTATGTTTTGAAATATTCTAAAGAATTCTATTTCTCCCCTTTTATAATATCTGCAGATATTACATATTATATGCCTGCGGGAATTGGTGTCTTACCTTCTGCCTTCAAAATAGGTTTCCATTCTTCACAGCTTTGTTCCCAATTGGATTTTTGGGTAGAAGTGAGTGAAGTCTATTCCTTTAATTTGGGAAGAACTGACATCTTTTCAGTGTCCCTCTTTTCATTCAGGACAATGCTAAGCCTCTCCATTATTTCAAGTCTAATTTTATCCTACTCACGTATGATTCTGATTCTGTAGTTTTCTTCATATAAGTTCTACACATTTCTTATGAGAGTTATTCCTAGTTGTTTTATGTTTTTTTGTTGTTGTTGCGATTGTTACTATTGTGAATGGAACCTTTTTTTTTTCATTCAAAAATGAATCCG
>VBSM01001979.1:23466469-23501281 GCA_008086735.1 Cheirogaleus medius | reverse complement strand
CCGCCACCCTCGTACTACCCCCCTTCCTCATCTCAGCCCTACCTGCCTCCTGCTCAGCCATCCCCTTCGCAGTCCCCACCTTCCCAGTCTTACCTGGCGCCCACCCCTTCTTATTCTTCCTCTTCTTCCTCACAATCCTATATGAGCCATTCCCAACCCTACTTGCCCTCTTCTCAGGCATCTCCTTCGCGCCCCTCCCAGAGCCATTCTAAATCCCAACTGTTAGCTCCTCCACCACCGTCAGCCCCCTCTGGGAATAAAACAACTGTCCAGCAAGAGCCTTTGGAGAGTGGGGCCAAGAACAGGAGTGCTGAACAGCAGCAAGCCACCCCTGAGCCAGATCCCTCTATGATGACTCCACAGGTAAGAAAGCATCTGCCTGAGCTGCATCTTCAACCTAGAGGGCCCTAAATGAGCAGGCCTCCGGGCTTTAACCAGTGCTTAGCCTAATTCCCACACACAATGACTAGCTAATTTACACTCCAAAGGTCTCCATCGGAGTTATAGGGCTGACAACCCAGTTTTAAATTAGCTCAGTGTGGATTACTAAAAAACAGTCTTCGAAGATGTGTCTGGATACCACATAGTAGAGGGTGGTTCAAGAGTTACTTCTTAGATATATTCCTTAGTTTCCTTTGACCAACCTCTTAGAATTTGTTGCTGTTGCAAAGGGCCTTGTTTTAAACTAAAATTTCCATTTTAGAGGCAGCATAAAAAAAGAAGCTTCTCAAAGGCTTGACACTTGAATGCATGTAAACTTTATGACCAGTTAATGTCTTTAAAAAATATTATTTAGGGGCCAGGGATAGCTGTCAGCTTCCTAAATTAAGAGTTTTCAGCAAATGAAGGATGGAAGTCTTGTCTTATCAGGAGCATCCTAATTGTGCTTATAGGTACGTATACAATACATAAGTGAGTCTCTAGACATTTGACCCTTTGAAGGTTCTGTTGGTCTGATTTAGAAATTGACCCATACATTCTTTTCTCACGTTACTTAAAGATAGTTTTAAGACATGAACAGTTTCCTTCATTTCATTGTCATTACCATTCCCTCCAAAGTAACAGCCTTGGAATTTGGCCAAGCTAAATAAAAAGTTTTGTGATATCTCTTTGTGAGAGAGCCGTTCCTCTAAACTTCTGTTTGAAGTGGTGCTTTCAATAGGACAAAGATTGACAGGGTAGCAGTAATACATGAATTCTCCCTGGAGAAGGAAGGTAGAACCAAAGGGGAATAAATCATTTGTTATGATTTCTAAAAATAGCTACTTTTAGTAATTTACCTTAGATTCACTAAGGAAAAAAGAGAATCTTATAATATAAAAGCTCAGATTTACATATAAAAGATTTCCAAAAGATGAGGATGCAGTATTCTAATTTTGTGGTGGTTTGGCATTAGAAATTAAAAACAGAAGCAAGTTGTTTTAAGAAATGTTGCTTGGCACATCATCTGGAGAAAACACTTGAGATGCTGAGATAAAATAGTAGAATAGTGATTCTTTTGGCTTACACCAAATGTGCACCATCCCACCAGATTATTTTCCTCAGATTGCTATATTATAGAGACAGAATTTCTCTTCCTTTCCCGCTCCTCTCTGAAATTTCCAGTGCTTTTATTGTCAAACACTCTGAGTTAGTCCAAGCCAAAATAGGACGTTTATATCTTTATCTCTACTAGACTCTTTTTTTGCCCTTGTAGAGAGAGAAATGAATTGTGTTTTTGTTTTTTATTTTTGGAGGGGGTGTGTGTCAGATGGGGCCTTAAGATGAATGAATACTTACCATGAACACTGCTTTTGCTTTTCTGCCTTTATACCTTTGTCTGTAATGAACTTCTTTCAATGTCTTGAATATTCATTGCCTCCAATTCTTTGCTGAGAGGCAAAAAGAAAGTGGTGGAAGATGACACTGAAGGATGCCAGTGGGCCAGATCAAGAAGAGCCTTAGGGCTCTTCTGTGGCTTTCTTTCCTTTGTCTAGAATTCATCCCAACTTCCTCAACCCTCTCTTTCCCCATTATAGTTGTATTGCTTTTAAGGCTTATCTCAAATATCAAGGTCTCCATGAAGCTGTGCTTGGGCTCACCCATCTGGTTTGGTTCTGTTCTTCAGATTGTAAGTC
The DNA here is from genome assembly GCA_008086735.1 of Cheirogaleus medius. Classification (NCBI taxonomy): domain Eukaryota; kingdom Metazoa; phylum Chordata; class Mammalia; order Primates; family Cheirogaleidae; genus Cheirogaleus; species Cheirogaleus medius. The sequence continues at coordinate 23,499,164 of VBSM01001979.1, read as the reverse complement.
TCTTGCAGACAGGGACTGTCTCACTTATCTTCTTATCCTCTATAGCACCTAGGACAGGGCCTTGCAAATTTTAGGCTCTCCACAAAGATTTGTTGAATAAGATACGAGAGTTTTCGTGTTCTAGACTAAGGATAGTTTGGTTTATTGGATGATAAACGTATCTTCATACCAGTGCCAGTCTCTGACAATCCTACATATGTATTATTCTTTGATTCTTATTTTATTTTTGGAATGTGTCATTCAAAAATTATGATGAAAAGTTTAAAACGTATACAGAATAGAAAAAATTACATGATTTCCCTTATATGCTCTTCATTCAGATTCAACAACTATCAAGATTTTGCTGGGTTTACTTCACTAGGCCTTTTATGTTGCTGCTGAAATATTTTAAAGCAAATCTTAGATCTTATGTCATTTCATTTCATCCCTGTATTCTTAATTAGGGCTTTTTCTTAAACACATTATGACACCTAACAAAGTTAAGTTTCTTGGTATCATACCCGTTATTCAGATTTCCCCTGTTGTCTCATCATACTAATGGAATTAAAAATAATTCCTGCTGTCATCCATGTTAAAATTCCTGAAATTGACTTGATAATGTTTTGTTGGTTTGTTCAAATCAGGATCCAAACAGGGTATATAAAAGACTCTTTTAGTATACATCAGGGTTTCTCAACTTAAGCGCTGTAGACGTTTTGGGCAGAATAATTCTTTGTTATGAGAACTTGTCCTGTGCGTTGTAGGATGTTTAGTGGCATCCCTAACCTCTACTCACTAGATGCCAGTGGCAGTCCCTATTCTGATAACCAAAAATGTTTCCAGACACTGCCAAATTTCCCCCTTGGGGGCAAAATTGCCCTGGATTGAGAACACCTGATCTACATCAGTCCCTCCTCTTCCCTTTTTCTACCTCGTTCCATTGAACTTAATGAAAAATCTGTATCACTTGTTCTGTAGAATGTCCCACATTCTGCATTTGTCTGTTTTCTCATGGTGTCATTTGCCTTGTTCCTCTGTCTTCCATGTTTTTTGTAAATTAGAAGTTAACTTTGAAACCTTTTTAGATTTAAGTTCAGCTTTTTGCAAGTGTAGTTTTATAAGTGGTGTTGTGTATTTCATTTATGTCCTATCATGAAGCACACAATGCGTAATTGTCTGAGTGTTAGTAGTGCCAAGATTGATCCGTAGGTTCAGTTGGTGACAGGATGGTCCCTCTACTGTAAAGCTTCCCATCCATCTTCCATCTAATGTTTTATCTAGTGGTTCATTCATTGATGATCTTTGCCTAAGTAAATTAATTAGGGGTTGCGACATGGTAATTCTTTCCCCCCTGACATTTCTTCCACATTTACTATATGGAATCCTGTTAAGAAAAACTTTCTTCTTTTTTTTTGAGACAGAGTCTCATTCTATCATCTGGGGTAGAGTGCCATGGCATCAGCCTAGCTCACAGCAACCTCAAACTCCTGGGCTAAGGGATCCTTCTGTCTCAGCCTCCTGAGTAGCTGGGACTACAGGCATGTACCACCACACCTGGCTAATTTTTTCTATTTTTAGTAGAAACAGGGTCTCACTCGCTCAGGCTGGTCTTGAACTACTGATCTCAAGGGATACTCCCACCTCAGCCTCCCAGAGTGCTAGGATTACAGGCATGAGCCACTGCACTGGCCATGTAAAGGAAAACTTTCACTCATGAATCAGGGCTATTTGAAAATGAAGTTAGTATAGGAAAGACAGAATGGAGAAATACTTGATATACTTCCATTTGTTTTCTAGTTTTCCAGGTAGAGCATTGATGATTTAATGGAATATGTCTTTTTGAAGATTTAACTCTCCTGTGTGTTTAAAGGACTGACTGACTTCCGTAAAGCTGTTGGCTTTGATTTGAGTTTTTAGGGATGTCATTTATTTAATGTTTAAGTATTTGTTGCCAAGTACTGGGCTTAATATGGAAATGAGATAGACATGTTACCTACCCTCAGTGACTTGTTGTTCCAATTAGGGATGGAGGAGATATTTAATAAGTAATTAATAGAATTACAGGGTACTGTGGGATTATAAAAATAAAATACCACTAGACTGTTCCATAGGAACTGGAAAAGGTGAGCTTTTTATTTTTTTTTTTTTCGAGCTCACTATTGTATTCACAGTGCCACACACACAGGGTTTAGCACATAGTATTAATAGATGGAGAACAAATATGTTTTAAATGAGAGCTTTAACCTAATTTAAGAGGCCTCCCTTTGTAAAGTGATATTTAAGTGAAACCTAAAGAATGAGTAGGAATTAACCAGATAGAGTTCAAAGAATTAAGTAAGTTCAGTAAGGTTCACTGAAAGCCCAGGGTACGAGTGGTAGGCATGAATCAGATCAGGGAAGGCCTATAAGAACTTTATTCTGAGGGCAGTAGTAAGTCATTGAAGGATTTTATATAGGCAAATGTGACAGATTGGCATTTTTGAAAGCTCACTGTGCCTGTAGTGTGGAGAGTGGAATCAAGAGGAGCAAGAGTGATTTAGAGAGAATAGTTATTGAAGTAATCCAGGCAAGAGATAATAGTGGTTTGAACTTGGATGGCATTAGTGTAGATGGAGAGAAGTAGAAAGACCAGAGAAATATTGAACTGCTAGAATCCAGTTGGAGATTGAATAGTTGTGGACAGGGAGGCATCAAGAATGATTCCTAGGTTTCTGGGGTGGGCTGCTAGTTCCATTTAGTAAAAGTCCTGTTTACTAAAATAGAAAAACCTAAATGAAGAGGAGGAAGAACAAGTCTGGGGAAAATGGAGAAATGATGAGTTAAGTTTTAGACATACTGAGTTTGAGGTACTTGAGACATAGATTCCAAATGGAGATGTCCAGTTGGAACTTAGATATAGGTCTGCAGTCTAGAAGCAAGATCTGGGAGACATAATAGATTTGTAAGTCATCAGCATAAAAATGGTATTTGAAGACACGGAAATGAGGTCTCCCAAGGAGTGTGTGTAGAGTAAGAACATAAGTTAAAGGACATTGAGCCTAGCCCTATAGAATAGCAGCGTCTAAGGGACTCAATGAAAGAAAGGTTGAATAGGTAGATGGAAAATGAAGACAACGCAGTGCCACAGAAGTGAAAGGGAAGACTCTTTCTAGGAGGAGGGAGTGGTCAGCTGTATCAAGTACTGCTGAGAGGTCAAGCAAGATAAAGACTTCGAGGTATCTTTTGCACTTACTGACATGTAGATTATTGTTGACCTTGGCAGGAGGAGTTTCATAGTGACTGAAGCCATATTGCATTGATTTGAGGAGTGATGGAAGGTGAGGAAATGGGGATGGTGAGTATAGACAACTCTTTCAAGAAGTTTGACTGAAGGAGAGTGAGAGAGAATGAGGAAAAGAGCTGGGGGAAGAGGTGAAGTAAAGGAACATTTTTTTAAAGATGAGACTAAGGTTATCTGGTGACACTGATTCCTACAGTAGAATGTGAATCTCAAAAATATTTAAAATAGATGTATTTTAAATAAGTTTCTAAAATGGAAACCCAGTTCATTATTTTACCAGGTTTTTCTTCTTCTTGCTTTAGGATGTAAGATACAAATGCAGGCATTTGTAATAATAAACCTGGATAGGGAAGGTAGCCTTCCAAAATTAATCTTTAGAACATTACGCACAAACACCCACCTCCTCTACATTTCCCTACATGGAAAATCATTTCGTACCTAATTCCTTACTTTACCAGTAGTAAGTGGTAAGCGCTTCCTGAATAAGTTAGCATCTTTTTTTTTTTTTAAATTTATAAATTTTATTTTCTTTCTTTTTTCTTTTTTTTTTTAATCTCAAATGTGCTAGATAGCATCTTTTTTAGTAATGATATTTGTAACAAATAATTCTCACATTCTTTACATTTTAAATGCCTTCATTCAGTCTCTTTTCAAATGTAACATATGCTAGATTTCCTTCTATCTGTGAACCAACATTATGAGATGTAGTTGTCTGCCATGGTGGGACATTCAGAAGAACTGGCATCATTAGCAAGTTCAGGCATGTTTTTCTTTTCTAAAATAGAGATAATCACCCTTCTCTTGGGTGACCAGGGACATTTTCGAGTGATGTCATTTTTATTTATTTGTAGAGTTTCAAAAATGTGCTGAAGCCTAGTCCTAGGGTTGAACAAGATCTATTTACTGCTTACAGGGTTCATATTAAATAGAAATTGACCTATAAGGCAGTGAATCAACAAGTACTTGAGTCCTTAACAAGTTTCTTAAACCTGGACTGGATCAAAGATGGGAAGTATGAGAGTAGGTGGGTGCAAATGGATAAACAATCTAGACATGTATGGTCTTCATATCTGTAGCCATTGGCTTCTAGTTTGTGAAAGATAGTTTGCAATGCATCTTTGTATCTTTTAGCGATGCTTTCAAAACAACTTTAAAAAAGGAAGCTTTTAACTTCTATTTGAAAGAGACTGAATTTATTAATATTTTAAGCTGAAGGATAGGCCTGTTGATGTTTTCAGTATTTTCTTAAAATAATAGAAGAAAGTTGAAAGTGTTTTTAATACTACATTATTGTTGACTGTCATGATCCATGTGGTTTGTTTTTTTATGTTGAATAATAAAAGTACAGATGCTCTTTGACTTACAATGAGGCATATCCCAATAAACTCATTGTAAGTTGAAAATATCTTAAGTCGATAATACACTTAATACATCGAACTTAACCAAACCATATAACTCAGCCTAGCCTACCTTAAACGTTCTCAGAACACTTACATTAGCCCACAGTTGGGCAGAATCATCTGGCAACACAGACACTGTAGCATATTGGTTGTTTACCCTTGTGATTGTATGGCTGACTGGGAGCTGTGGCTCGCTGTCACTGCCCAGCATCAAGAGAGTATCAGGCTGAATATCACTAGCCTGGGAAAAGATCAAAATTCAAAGTATGGTTTCTACTGAATGAATATTTTTGTACCATAATAAAGTCAAAAAAAATCTTAAGTGGAACCATTGTAAGTCAGGGACTGTCTGTAATTATATCCTGGGAGCTGATGATTATGGATATGATAATTAAAAGTGAAAAACCCAGTCAGGGGCCAGACTTCAAGATGAAGTTAATAAGATGGAATGTATTCTTCCCAATAGGTTGGAATAAGTTTCAGGTTATGGAAATGAGTGACTTAGAAGGGAAGTCTTCAAATAATCAATTACCATTTATTGACATCCTACTGTGTGCTCAGGCACTATGTTTAAGTACCAGGTAGGATATAAGAAAAGCAAGAGGCATTTCTCCCCTAAGAAAATTATATTCTTTGAGTGAAAAACAGATAATAACCAGTATGTCTGGTGAAAAAAAGTACATATTATGTATATTTTATGCATCTGTTTGCATATGGAAAATTGGGAGAGATAGAACATAAATTACCAGGATTTCCTATATTGTTAATAATGTTTATTATATAAAACAAAATATAACAATATAGGAAATGTGGTTATGCAAAGATAATTGGATTAGAAAATGAGCAAGTAGGATGAATCCTACTTAACACAGAGACCGAAAGTTTATTGTAAGAAAGTAAAAAATTTGATTGCTTCAACCTGAGAAAGCTGATTGAAAATAAAAATTGAGGCCCAATCTGTAAAAACAAAGCTGAAAATGATAAGAATAAGCTGATTTTATATTTAACGGAATTGTTATAAATGAAAATATAACTGAGTCTTAGAATAAACAAAGTGTAGATTGGGTTTCTGTGTTACAGTTTTTGTATTCAGATCATTCTTTTTTGCAGTTCCTATTATAAAGTTCTCTTTGGTGGTTAATTGGTAGGATTTCTGCCATATCCTCAGCTCACAGTAATGAGTTCTGAAGTTCTCCAACATCACTTTCATTAAATAATACCACATCCTTATAACTGTAGTGAGAACATATGCTTTTGCTAATCATAGAAGTATGTAGGGCATTCATTAGTGAATATTTTAGTGTTATGATAACTTTTTTTTGTTATGCAACCTTGGGAAATTGTATAATTACTAGAATGACAATCCTATAGTTGTTTCTGAGTGGGGAGTTTTTTTAATTGATTTTAATTAATTAGATATTACTTATCGTACAGTCCATTTTCTTCGAGGTATTTTTAAAGTCACCACAAACACTGAATTAGTGAATACTGAACCTATTGCTCCTAGGTGAAATACAGGGTTAGGTTCCTGTAAGCTTTCAGTCACATTTTCATCAACCAATCAATACATAACCTTGTATATATGTGCTTATGTTTTAAAACACCTTATTTAATACATATTACTAACGTTGAACTCACGGCCAGTAGCACTGTTAACACTTGCCTGAACAAAGCTTACCTAACATAATTTCTCTCATAAGGCACATTACAGCTTTCTTGCTCTTAGGAACATAGACGGCACTTTGGCACTACACTTGGGGGCCATTTTAAGCAGCAAAATCATCAAGAAAAAGCCCAAAAGTGTGAAAATGTGGCATTAAGTAGCCTGTGAAAAGGACGCTTTATTTACAGTATGAAAGCTTGAACAAGAAGGCAGAGCCTCACTTTGTTCTGCCTCAGCTGGGAGTGTGTATATCAGGAAACTCACATTTTTCACTGCTTTCTACATGTTCATGAATGACTGGAACAGCTCAGCATGTATTGATTTTGGGTTTAGAAATACATTTTAGCAAGTAGGCAAATTTGCAAATAAAGAATCTATGAATAATGAAGATAGGCTGTGTTTTCTAATTTTTTCCCATGCTGAGCTTATTACTGTAATGTTTTAAAAAATGGAAGCACAAAACAAGCTTCCAGAAAATTAAATTACAGTATAATTTGGATGATAAAGCTGAGACTTTTAAGATAAACAGAAAGCATTTTAAAACACAATATATTCTCTGTTTGTGTATGTATCTAAATGCTGATAGACTAATGCCACAATAGGTGCTTAAAGAGGGAGGAGTACTGGAGGAGAGAAAAGGCAGAGAGAAGAGGTAGGACTATTTGGTTATATTCATTAATTACAAGATCCCTGTGGATAAATTAACTGGAGGAGGTTAAAAATAAGTAGCTGTGAATACTGAAGAGATTTACTGAGTAGAGAAGTATGTTGAATTAACATGTATGGTTTAACTTATTTGCCTTTCTCAGCCCGGCTTTACTTTTCCTTACATATAGACACATGAGCACAGATACAAATGTAGTTCCCTGTCAACACCAAGTTGCAGAGATACATGATTGTCAATTAAAATTCTTAAAATTTGTTTCTGTTGTAGGAACAGCAGCAGTATTGGTATCGACAGCACTTGCTTAGTTTGCAGCAGAGGACAAAAGTGCATTTGCCGGGACACAAAAAAGGTCTTGTCATAGCAAAGGATGCCCCAGAGCCAGTAAAGGAAGAAGTTACGGTACCTGCCACCAGTCAAATTTCAGAACCCTCTTCATCTGAGGAGCCCCCATTACCACCTCCGAATGAGGAGGTGCCACCTCCTCTCCCACCTGAGGAACCCCAGGTAACTATATAATTGATTATTTGGTGTTTATTAAATTGTCCAGTTTTTTTCTGATTCATTTATATATACTTTTGTCATAAATGAATATATATTTTCATGTTTTTTAAGTACCTGTAAAATTGTATTTGTGTAATAATCAGGTGTCTGCTATATCAGAATTTTTTTCCTGGTTTAAGTGAGAGTGAAGAACTAGATACTCTTCTGAATTGAATATCTCTGAACACTAAAGGGAGATGCCAGCATGTGTTCATAATGACAGCATAGGGCAATAGTTAAGAGCTTCAGCTTTTAGAGTCAAGCTGCCCATGCAGCTGTTCATGCATTGCCATGGTGACCCTGGGCAAGTTAGTTAACCATTCTGTGCTTTAATTTCCTCTTCTGCAAAATGGGCTTATTCAATAGTAGCTATCATATGTAGAGAGCTGTTGAAGCATTAAATGTGATAATCCTTGTCACTCAGCATAGTGACTGGCACATGGGGAAGTTCTCACATTGGTCCAAAAGTCATTGTTCTACCAAGATCGTTATGTGAATGTTGAACCATAATGTTTACATTGTAGTCCACTGGTGAAAAGTGACCAAAAATAAAAAAGAAAAGAATAGAATTTTTCAGAGTGAAAAGGACTATAATGGTAAGTTTACTTTCTGCTGGGTAAATGGTTGTCCTCTTTAAGAATAGTGAGATTATTAGTCCAGCGAAGACTATGGAATTTATAAACTCATTTGTATTAGTATCTGTAGTAACAGTATAGGTAGAGCTATGTGTTTTTTTTAAAGACAGAACAGCTTTTCTCAGTCTAAAAACAACTAAAAGATATCAAGTGTTGGCAATTAGATGTTTCTGAGTTGTAGGGATTCAGGACTTTACAATTTATTTAATATAAAATATTAATTTGGTTGCCATTTTATGACTTACATCAAAATGTATCTTCTTTTATCTTTAGTCCGAGGACCCAGAAGAAGATGCCAGGTTAAAACAGTTGCAGGCTGCAGCAGCACACTGGCAGCAGCACCAGCAACATCGAGTTGGTTTCCAGTATCAGGGAATAATGCAGAAGCACACTCAGTTACAGCAGATCCTACAACAGTACCAGCAGATTATACAGCACCCACCACATATCCAGGCAAGTGCTTGTATAGCTGACAAATAGGAAGTTGCCCCAAGACATTTAATGTTTCCCAGGGGGTGCCCAAGTAGTTATCTGTCACATTACCTTGGGTATAGTGGAGTTTCCTAATCATGTCAACCCAGGCTAGATGTTAGAGTACTATTGCTAAGGGATTTAAGAGCCTGAGATTTTTCCATGTAGTTACAAATTAACTTGTGTTTTGCCTATGCACCACTACAGTAACAGATAAGCAAAAAAGCCTAAACAACCATCACAAAAAACCTAAGCAAATATACCATAAAAGATAAAGTGACTTAGATACTTGTCTTCTATCTTTTAGGTATAATCTTGTGTTTATATATCTATAATAATAGATCATTTTTCAAGTTCTTAAAATGATCCATAGTAATATTAAAAACTTGAAAAATATGTATTGCTGGGATAGATATTTGCTTTCGTGTTTGGTTGTTTTTTTTCCAACTATGTGATAAGTTATATTAATAAGCCAAAAGAAGAAAGAAGGATCGTCACTCAAAGAATTAGACAAACTTATCCTTAGTTTCCCAACATCTTTAGTGTTTTGATTTTCTAAGGCTTCAAATGGCCTTGATTCATTAATATTTTAACCTGTGATTAATTCTCTTATGTGAATGTTTTGAAATAATTTTTATCCCTTTATTTATAGACCATGTCTGTAGATATGCAGCTGCGGCATTATGAGATGCAGCAGCAACAGTTTCAACATCTTTACCAAGAATGGGAGCGAGAGTTTCAGCTGTGGGAGGAACAACTCCATTCCTATCCTCATAAAGATCAGCTTCAGGAATATGAGAAGCAGTGGAAAACATGGCAGGGACATATGAAAGCCACTCAGACTTATCTCCAGGAGAAAGTCAATTCATTTCAGAACATGAAGAACCAGTATATGGGAAACATGTCAATGCCACCTCCTTTTGTTCCATATTCTCAGATGCCTCCACCTCTACCAACAATGCCCCCTCCAGTATTGCCTCCATCATTGCCACCACCAGTGATGCCCCCTGCCCTCCCTGCTACAGTGCCACCACCTGGCATGCCCCCACCTGTGATGCCACCTTCTCTACCAACTTCTGTGCCCCCACCAGGGATGCCTCCATCTCTTTCTTCAACAGGGCCACCACCAGTTCTTCCCCCGCCTTCCCTTTCTTCTGCAGGGCCACCTCCAGTTCTTCCCCCACCATCTCTCTCTTCAACAGCACCTCCGCCTGTCTTGCCCCTTCCACCACTATCTTCAGCCACACCTCCTCCAGGAATACCTCCTCCTGGGGTTCCACAAGGGATACCTCCTCAGTTAACAGCAGCCCCAGTTCCACCAGCTTCCAGTTCTCAGAGCTCACAAGTCCCAGAAAAACCTAGACCAGCACTGCTTCCCACTCCTGTGTCTTTTGGTCCTGCCCCACCCTCAACTTACCATCCTCCATTGCAATCAGCTGTTGGTCTATCAGAGCAAGTGACTTCTAAAACTCCTCTGAGCAAGTCTACTCTGCCATACGGTTCATTCTCATCTGAGCAAGGACTTGGGGAATCTTCAGCTGCTCCATCTCAACCAATCACTGCAGTCAAGGACATGCCAGTGAGGTCAGGTGGCCTGCTTCCAGATCCTCCTAGAAGCAGTTACTTGGAAGGTCCAAGAGGCCCTAGGTAAGTCTGCTATTCTTTTCTTTTCTTTTTTTGGCTTGGCTATTTTGTTGAGTTAGGCTGCATAGGCCTTGATGGTAGAAATACCTTCATTTATACAATATTATATTCTCTTTGTACTTTTATATATTAATATATTCTTGGTTTATAATTTATGATAATATTGCTCGCTTATTAAACGTGACATAATGTAATCTAGGAAAGTAACATGCCCCTATTTCTTTGCTGTCACTGCTTTCATCCCATATGTAGAGATTACAGTCCAGAATGAATGCTGTGTTGTAGAGTAATGATTATCGTTTCATAATGACTTTTCAGCTTTAAAAATAATGTTTTTAAAACCTATTTATCTTTTTGCTTTATATTTACTTGAAAAATAATTGAATTGACAACTACTGTTTGTTAGATTACATGCTAGTTGTTAGAGATAAAGATGAATAAGCCAATATTCTACTGAAATAATAAATTAGCGTGAGGGTAAATAGGGCTTTTGTCCATTTGCTCAGCAAATGTTTAACATTCTGCTCTGTACCCACAGCAGTGAATGTAACAGGACAGAATCCCTGCCCCTATGGAGCTTACATCCTTTGTATTTTAAAAGTGTTAAATTCATTTTTCCGAGTTTATAAAAATATAATTTTCTCCCTAAGCTAACCTAAATTATAATTTTGCTATAGAAAAATATTTTTAATTGGATTTTTTTCCAGTTGGAAATTATAGAAATATATACTTCCTATGCAAAATTTAGACATTACAGAAAAGTGGAAGTCACCTAATTCCATCATCTGGAGATAATCATTTTAAAAATATATGTCATATTGTGATTAGCTAGACGTTAACCTTTCAAGTAGTAATAAAAAGGGTTTCTTCCATTGGGAAAAAAATATATATGTATGTCATAAAAAAGGGATCATACTGAGTATATTGTAACTTGTTTTTTTTTTCACTAATCTATATATTGCTTAGGTTTCCATCTCAATATCAATGGATGTACATCGTCATTTTAAATTTAAACCTTATTTTAACATTTGAAAACAAAATATATCTTTTGTTCCCCAAGTTTATAATTCTGAAAACAAAGTGGCACAAAACTCCATCCCAAATCAAAGAGAAATTTAGGAGCATGAATTCCTCTGTGTACCAAGAAGCCTTGCTAGAGACTTTACATACATTATTATCTCATGGGAGTCTTCTCAGCACCCTGTGAACGAGGCTGGTTATTCTACATTTACCCTTTACAAACTGGAACTGAGAGGATAAGGAAACTTGCTCAGTCAGGATTAGTAACTGAGAGAGTAGAACCCGAGTCCACACACACGTGAAGCTGAGTCTAGGGGAGTCCCCAAAGCAAAAGCACCAGTTAAGCATTGTGTTCAATGCCATGATTCAAATCCATGCTATCAGTGATTACAAATACATTTGTAGTCTTGATTTATTTGTTTTGTGGATCATCTTCTTGATTTGAATTTGTACTTACCTTCCAGAACGAGCATTGCCTTTTAGATCTGGTGACTAATTCGCTATCAGAGAAGAACATTCTTAACACCTCCTGAAACACGTATTTCCTGCTCCCTTGATTTCTGTCACATCAATGTTTTCTCTCTTTGCCTACCAAATCTTGGCTTTGTAAATTTAGGACCTATTTTAAGTTTTTTCTTGCTTTAAAGGTACAGTTAATAATCACAGTGCTGAGGGGATCTTATCAATTATCTAGTATAATATCCCTTTAGAGCAACTCACATTTGTGTTGCATTTTAGTTTATTGTGTTGGGTCTTGCACATATCACCTTATTTATTCCTGTCAGTGATCTCATGAGATAAATAGATAGGGAATGAAAGATTTAGAGAGGTTATAAATATATTGCCCCACATGGCATAGCTAGTAAATGGTTGATATGGTATATACAATCTAAGACCCTCTGATTCACTTTTATATTCACTGTACTTCCTGTGACAGTTGATGAACTCTGCTTCAACATTGGCACTTTATAAGGCACACTGCCATATAAGGTGTTGGCAGTTTTCTAGATAGCTTATTTTTTATATTGAACCTAAATATGCTTCAGTAACCTCTACCTGGTGATTCTAGATCTGTCTCTGTGGGACAACACAGAATGAATTCTCCCATCTCTATTCTATAGTGTGTCACTACAGTTATCTAAAAACTACCCTGTATCTCCCCATCTTGACTTAACCACTCTTCTCGGCCAGTCACATAAATTCAAATTCTTTTCTTCTCACATTAACATTGGTTTTAACCTCCTCCTCTTTTACTATTCACTGTCCTTTGGTTTGTTAGTCTCTTTCAGAATGAACACTTACTTCAGAAGCAGAGGACATTAGGCCTATTACCAATTTCATTATAAATAAGGTGCTTCCTTATACCATGTAGCTTAACAAATTGCTTATTTTTTTGTCAGTGCTCTCACAGTGTTGCCTTATGTTGAGCTTAATGTTAATTTTAGCTTCCCAGGTCTTTTTCGTATTAGCTATTATTAAGCCAAGTCTGTCTCATCCTGAACTTGTGCAGTTGTTTTTTTGTTTGTTTTGTTTTGGTTCTTTTTCTAAGACTTCACATTTATTTTTACATTTTTGCCTAGTTAGGTTTGTGCGTCATTTTAGTCTGCTGAAGTCTTGGTGAATGTTGGTTGTTTTAGGTGTGTGATATCTCTCTCTCTGGCTTTTTCACCTGCAGGTTTGATAAAGATGGCTTTTTTGGTCCTTGAATTGGATCCTGCTCACATTATCCACCTTGTTTTGAAAATCTTTTCCCAAGCTAGCTTATGTCATTGCTATTTTTTTCACCCTTCTACTTCTTTTGCTCATTTAGCCCTTAAAGAGTACAGTTAACCCAGGCATAGTTCTTTTTTTACTGTGTAACTAGGTAAAAAACACATCGATGGGAAGCTGGTTAGTGAGTAAAAGAGATTGAAGTAATAATAATCTACACTATTAAGAAACTGGTGAACTTCCTTTATTAGTTGAATTCAGATTTTGCTATAAACACATAACTGATAATGATAGACCACCATTTTTAAAAAAATAAACAAAGCTGGGTAGAGAATGAAGAATTGGGAACAAAGCTAAGCTAATTTACCACCAACATGCTATTAAAATAAAGTACTGTAAATTGCTTTGCGTTTTTGCAAAATCTAAATGTAGGCTGCTTTCTGAAAGCAAGATTTCTAAAATGTCAAGTGACAAAACTGCATCACGTGTAAATAGCATACCACTTCGTTCAGCTTTTCTGACACTGTGTGTGTGTTATGTATCATTGGATTCACCAAGTCTTCCAAAAGACTACTATGGCTCCTATAAACTGTCATATCAGTGGATGTTTACTATAACTTTTATTTTTCAATAATAAAACCTATTGAAGGATGATACAAGTACACAGTCTTAAGTGTGTTGCTTAGTGAATTTTCACCAAATAAATACAACCCATGTTATCACTACTAAGGTCAAGAAATAGAAATTACTAGTGCCCAAGAAGTCCCCCTTATCCCCTCTTAGTCATTTTCTCCCACCCCGAAGATAACCGCCATACTGAGCCATAGATTAGTTTTGCCTATTTTTGAACTTTGTATTAATGGAATCATACTGTATGTACTCTTTTGAGTCTGGCATCTTTCACTTGACATTACATTACTTGAGATTCATCCATGTTGTATATAGCTGTAGTTTGTTCTCATTCCTATACAATATTCCATTGTATGAATATACCATAATCCGTTTATCCATTTTAATATTGATGGTCATTGAAGTTTTTTGGTTATTATGAAAAATGCTGCTATGTGTCTTTTTATGCTGTGTATATTTCTTTATATGCATGTGTTTGTGTGTATTTATTTTTTGTTTGGATATACGCTGAAGATTATAATTGCATGATTCTAGGTGTGTACATGTTCTGCATTGATAGATACTGTTGAACAGTTTTCCAAAGTGGTTGTTTCACTTTACAATCTCATCAGCAATGTTTCAGTGTTCTAGTTTTTTTCCATCCTCATCAACACTTGGTATTATTAAACTTTTAAATGTTAGCAATCTTAGTGGATGTTTAGTGGTATCATGATAATGGTTTTAATTTACATTTCCCTGATAATTGAGGTTGTACTCTTTTCCATTTGATTATTATTCAATTGGATTTCCTCTTTTATGAAATGCTGATCCAAGTTTTTTTCCTCATTTTTCTATTGGGTTTTATTTCTTACTGATATGCAGGAGTTCTTTGTATATTCTAGATGTCAGTTCTTTATCCATTATATGTGTTGCAGATTTCTCATTCTGCAGCCCTTTTTACTTTCTTAACCCCCATTTACCAGAAAAGTAGAAGTAAGAATAAAGGGATAATGAAAAACAACTTATTAGAGATTTTAATAAAAATTTTAAAAGAATAAAACTTTGCATCAAAGTAAATTTTGGCACACAAATGTCATAAAAGATGAAATAATTCTGTCACATATCCTTTTAGCAAATTGGGATGGTCCAGGTTTTTGCCACAAAATATGTGATAAAGTCTTTCCTGTTTAATGATAATAAGTGAATGACAGTTCTACATTTCCTTGCTATCTTTGGAAATACATTGTTCGCTCATCAGATCTTGAGTTTGAGAACATTCATCTAGGATGTTGTCATCTGAGGACTCACAGAGATTTCACTTATATGATCAATTTGACGTCATTTTTAGAGCCTGGTATGCTGCTGTCTATTTGCACTTATCTTTTAAATTTTGAAACAACTTTCTGTGTCAGTTCTGTTTATCATTATAGTCAGGAAATGAAAAATCCTAAATTTTCAATTGTGCTCAATGAAGCCTAAAAGCAGACTGTAATATTTTGGGCAATGCAAGGGTGATGGCAACTTATTTTACCTTTGCTTCATCCTCTTAGGCAATTCGATCATTCTTTCATTGTCTTCTTACTTTAATCTTTTTAAGCATAGTTGAGGATAATTGATATGTAATGATGAGTACTAATGAATTCCAGGATAAGGAAATTATAAAATGTTTTAAGATAGAGGAAATTTACTAAGATCCCATAATGTATCTTTATAAAAGGATCCAGTGAATCCATATGGTATTAATAATTGCAAGGTAATATAAGTTTTATTCTATTTTTTTAAAAGTAAATTTTCTCTTTGTTCTTGAGTAGGCCTATAAGAAGAAAATGTCATGATATATCAATCTTTACAAATAGTTAGAATTGTTTAAAATAAATTTAAAAACTGTAATTGGGGCTGGGCGCGGTTGCTCACGCCTGTAATCCTAGCACTCTGGGAGGCCGAGGTGGGAGGATCACTCAAGATCATGAGTTCGAGACCAGGCTGAGCAAGAGCGAGACCCCATCTCTACTAAAAATAGAAAAAATTAGCCAGGCATGGTGCGTGTGCCTGTAGTCCCAGCTACTTGGGAGGCTGAGGCAGGAGGATCCCTTGAGCCCAGGGGTTTGAGGTTGCTGTGAGCTAGGCTGACACCACGGCACTCTAGCCTGGGCAAGATAGTGAGACTCTGTCTCAAAAAAAAAAAACTGAAATTGGATCCAGGGAATCCCAATGAACCCTACAGCTTAGTGGTGTCTTTTGATTAATACAAATTCTTGATTTTAATGTAGTAGTCCAATTTATTAGTCTTTTCCTGTATGGTTAGTGCTTTCTTATATCCTGTTTAAGAAATCCCAAGGTTATAAATATATTATCCTTTTTTTTCTTCCATCTTTTATTGCCATAACCTTTTATTTTTAAATCAACATTCCATATAGAATTGATTTTTTGGGGGGTGAGGAGGTTAATGTATAGTGTGAGGAAGGGTTCAAGGTTCCTTATTTTCCATTGGATTATCCAGTTGACCCCAACACCATTTATTGGAAAGATCATCCCTTTTTCAGTAGGCTACTTTGAGTGACTCCATCATAAATCTGGTGTATAAATGTGTTTATTTATTTCTGAATTCTCTATTCCCTTGGTCTATTTGTCCTTGCACCAGTGTCATGCTATTTTAATTACTGTAGCTTTATAATAAATCTTGATATCTGTTAGTATAAGACCTCCAGTTCTTTGCTTCTAGATCAGGGGTTGGTAAGCTTTTTCTGTAAAGGGCCAGATGATATTTTTAGGCTTTGTGGTCCACATTTGATCTCTGTCAAATATTTTTCTTCCTTTTTTTTAATAACCTTTAAAAATGTTTTCGAAAATCACTTTTAACTCTATTTGGCCCATAGGCCATAGTTTGATCTAGATTGTGTTGATTATTCTCGTTAGAATCAGCTTGGCAGTTTTCAAAAACCTGCTGGAATTTTGCTGAGCATTGCATAGAATCTATTGGCCATTTTGAGGAAGAATTAAAATTTTTATATCATCAAGGTTTCTGATCAGTCATAATTACTTTTTGATTCGTTTTAGGATTAGAATTGTGGACCTCTTCTATTCTGTAGCTATCTTATTAGGATTAGTGAGGGACTGTGAACACTAGTTTTTATGTTTCCATTTTCATGATTGTTTCTATTTATGGTGATTATTTATTTTGAGGAATTTTGATTTTAGAACATTGGTTATACATATTAGAAAATAGGCTTTATTTCACATGAAAACTAAAAGGGAAGGAATTTCATTCCAAAATTTGATATCTTGTAATTCCCACAATCTGCTGATTTTAGTACGTTTATGCAAATAGTGTGATACAGATAACTCTTGTTTAAGGGTTATTTGTATTTCTGCATACCTCTTAAGTTTTTATACCCACTTTGGAGTTTTATTTCAAATTTTGAAATGTTTATACCAAGTTCTAAGGGTTTTATTTTTTAGGGGGTTATGAAACACTTAACTGCAAATAAAAATTTTCTAAATATTTAAACACCAAATATTTATTTTTCTTTGTACCTAACCTAATCAGTGTGAAATGCATGCATTTTTATGTGATTTTATTTAGTGAATACATATTATGTTTTCACTGTATTTCAGGTACATGTTTTATATATCAAAAAGTCATAGTATTTCATTGTATGGCTATAAAGGTAACTTATTTTTATACAAATTTTTAATATGAGTATCTCTTATCATATTTATTCCAAAGACCTAAAAGCTTTTTACTGAAAAGGGTTTTGATAGTCTGTCATTTTATAACATCTTTAAACTTTGAAAATCTGAAAGTGCAGTAGTGATAAATATTTGCCATTTATATGTAGCGTTGAAAGTATATTTCAAATGTTGTCAACATTTTCTGGTCCTGAAACGAAAATGAAATCGTGGCCCTTGGCTGTTGGTCAGCAATTTGGTGTGAAAACAAAGTACCCTACCCTTTCATTGCCTTTATCAACTCTTCTGCCATGTTCACTTATTATCTGCAGACTTTTTAGTACCTTCTGCTTCCTTTGTCCTTTCCTCTGGCCTTTACACATGCTATTTTCTTCATCTAGAATTCCCTTCCTGCCATTTTTTGCTTTACTTATTCCTATTGTTCCTGCTTTGGTGCAGCACTTCAGTCATTATATATTGAGATCTTTCAATGAGCCAGACATTGGAATACTTTGGTTAGCCAGCCAAACATATCCTATATTTATCAAATTCTGTTCTAATTGTTGATTTTCTTGTCTCACTCTTCCGATGAACTGTGAAATTCTTGAGGTTAAGGTATGACTCTTATTTCTAGCACTAGCACGGTACCTGACAATCAGTAGATGTTCAATAAATGTTGCTTATACCAAAATGTCTGTCATGGATAAAATTCTCAAGGCATTCACAATTTTGTTAGGAAGGCACCTTTGGAATTTGATTATAATGCTAGATAACATGTTGATAAGATTTCTCACTGAGTCTTGTACATTGTGGAAGATAGTCTTCTCTTATCACTTATATGAACTAATAATTGCTTCATTGAATACACAGCAAATGATTTTACTCAGCTTCAGTGATCCAAGGTATAATTATTCTAGGCTCTTTGGATTAATAAATGTAACTGCAAGAAAAGGAACCAAACCATCACAAGCCTTAAAACAGCATACCTTTTTCTCTCTGTAAATGTGTGATCTCCATCCTTAGTTAGCATGGCAATGTACCTTTTGACAAGTCCCTTGTCAGCTCCTTTCCCCTTTGCCCATGATAAGTGATGTGAAACCTCCTCCACTTTGCATAGACCATCTACCCTAGTGCTGCTTTCTCAGTCTCAGGAAACATTTTTATTTGCTTTATATCTTTAATTTAGCTTTCTGCCTTGCAAGGAAATCAAGGCTACCTATCAGACCCAGTAAAACTCCTCACTTCCAGCCCTTATCTTTAATCATCATGCTTATCTTTCCTATAGTCTTGGAAGAAGCCACCCCTTCTCCTCATGAGGACTGATCTTCTCTCTGAGCTTTTAAGAGATACATTTTACATTTTTATCAAAGTGGTTTAAAAAATTTGAGCAAAATGGCCATCCACTACCCTGTGCTACCCTAGATGTTTCCCAATGGTATCCTCTTTTAATTCTTTAGTTGTTTCTTTTGGTAGCTATCTTCATAGCACTAAATAATGTGCTGCTCCTTTCATGACTTATACAGTTATACATTTTAGATATTATATATTTACTTCATGTTCCGATAAGTAAAGGTTTAATTCTTATTCTACTCTCTTGTTCTGCAAATCTGCCATATGGCTGTTATAGCATTTCCTTTGACTAACCTCCTTGATTGGATTCACTGTTTATTGAATCTCATGGCTTCCTGTTAGGGTTTAGTGCTTCCTTTTCCCGGAGTCCATGCTCAAGTAACTTACTAAGGAAGTGTGGGTGGAAGGTAAATTGTCTGAGTCCTCACATTCTGAAAATATCTTTATTCCAACCTTACACTTGATTCATAATTTGGATATAGAATTTGACGTCGAATATAATTATTCTTTAAAGTTTTAGAGCATTGATTTATTTTTCTTATATCACCTGTTGTAGCTATTGTGTTGTTCTCACCTGTTAAAAAACCCTATCAGTTCTACCTTATTTTATATTTCTCACCTTTATCTTCTCTACATCCTGTTAGTCACTGACTTAGAATAGGCATCACTTTCACTTACCCAAATTGTAGAAATAATCTTTAAGCCTTTCCCCTTCTATCCACTAATTTTCTGCTAAAGCAGTTTTTTAAAAATCAGATTATATTTAGTGGCTCTAAGTGCTTATAAGGTAATTCTATATTCTTTAACTAGCTGATGTAATTCATCTGTTGTAATAGAGCGCCAAAGGCAAATGGCTTTAACAAGTTAGAAGTATATTCTCTCTCAGGACTTATGTGATGGCTCTACAGTCTCAAGAGTCCAAGTTCCTTCTGATTTGTTACTTTGTCATCCCTTATTTACCTAGTCCAGGTATGTCAGAACTAGCATGAAAAAGGAAGTAGTGAAGAGGAGGATATGCCCTTGTTTTTAAAGGGACAGACAACCCAGAAGGATGTGTAAATCATTTTCACTCTTAGCCTGTGGGCCAGAACTTGGCTACAAGTTCTAGTTGCAAGAGGGGTTGGGAAAGAGAGGCTCTAGTCTGGGGAGCCTTGTCTAGCTAAAAATAGGGAGGTTCTAGTATTGTAGAAAAGCGGGGAATGGACTGGGCATAGTGGCCCATGCCTGTAATCCCAACACTTTGGCAGGCCAAGGTGGGAAGATTGCTTGAGAACAGGAGTTTGAGACCAGCCTGGGCAATATAGCAAGACTCTATCTTTATGGGGGAAAAAAAATTGGTGGACATAGTGGTATGCCTGTGGTCCTAACCACTTAGGAGGCTGAGGCAGGAGGATTGCTTGAGCCCAGGAGTTCCAGGCTGCAGTGAGCTATGATTATGCCACTGTACTCCAGTCTGGGCAATGGAACAAGACCCTGTCCCTGGGGAAAAAAAGAAAGAAAGAAAAGGGGGCAGTGGGTATTAGAGGACCACCAGTAGTCTCTCCCACATGAGGCGTGCACAGTCTTTTGAAGACTGGTACTTGCCTACCTCTTTACCTTTTTTCCTAGTATGCTGCTTTTCTACTCCTCCCTCTTTGCCAGCTCTGCTGACTCTGTCTCCTCTTTGCTTCACCCATGTTAAACTATTTGCACTTCCAAACATGCTACACTGGTATGCATTTCTCTGCCTTTCCTCCATATTGCTTCTTTAGCCTGAGATGCCCTTGCCATCTACTCCCCTCATCTCCAAATGCCTCTTTCAGCTTGAGCTCAGAGAATTTGTCTTTTAAGACTCAGTTTAAACATTTCATATTCTATTGCCCTGATTGTATACAGGTAGACTTGAGTAATTATACCTGTTGGTACTTATTTACACTTAGACTCTCTTTCCACTTGATTGTAAACTCTTTGAGGATAAAGATGACATTTTATTTGTTTATCTCTTTGATGTAGTGTAGTGCCTGGCAGAAAGACAGGGGATGTGCACTAAGTATTTACTGATTGAGTGAGTTGGTCCATAGCAAAAACACTTCTGTTCAGACTTTTTAAAATGTTAGAGCACGTTCTTAAGATACCACTGATGTTTTTTTAAACTTTTGTCAGTTAATCAAGATGTTAGTGCTAGCTCCAACAATATTTATAATCATCCTATATTTTCTCATTAATTGTTTCATACTTAGTTTTTAGTTATAATTTAATTCCAAAAGTACTCTACGAGTTAGTTATTGGAATTTATTAATTTTTTTCTGTTTAAAATCAGTGGGCATTTCTGTCTACTAAATCACAATATTTATAATTGTTTTTTAACAGTTCAGTATATCAGTGACTTGCTGCAGGAGATGTGTTGAAGCAAATTAGATAATACTGACATGGTTTCCAAAGCCTGTCTTAAGGCTTTCTGAATACTGCCACCTTAACACACTGGTTCTAAGATATCGGTGACTCAAGATTTGTTTAATGACTGAAAGAGTCATTGTTATAAACAGTTTCTAAGGCAAGAATGCCTTAAATAGTCTTACATGGAAAATTTTTTTCTGCTTTACTGTCTTGAGTAATATCTTTTGTTTTACTTGTAGATTTGATGGTCCTCGAAGATTTGAGGATTTAGGGTCAAGGTGTGAAGGACCGAGACCCAAAGGGCCTCGTTTTGAAGGAAATCGCCCCGATGGGCCAAGACCCAGATATGAAGGTCACCCAGCAGAGGGCACTAAAAGCAAATGGGGAATGATTCCCCGGGGGCCAGCATCTCAATTTTATATTACCCCCAATACATCCCTAAGTCCTCGGCAGAGTGGACCACAGTGGAAAGGCCCCAAACCAACTTTTGGACAGCAACATCAGCAGCAACCTAAGTCACAAGCAGAACCTCTTTCAGGAAGCAAAGAACCATTAGCAGACACCAGTAGTAACCAGCAGAAGAATTTTAAAATGCAATCAGCTGCATTTTCCATTGCTGCAGATGTAAAGGATGTCAAGGCGGCTCAATCAAATGAGAATCTAAGCGACTCTCAACAAGAGCCACCTAAAAGCGAAGTCTCGGAAGGGCCCATAGAGCCTTCTAATTGGGACCAGAATTCTCAAAGTATGGAGACTCAAATCGACAAAGCCCAAGCTGTTACTCAGCCTGTACCCCTTGCAAATAAACCTGTACCTGCTCAATCTACTTTTCCTTCAAAAACAGGGGGGATGGAGGGAGGACCAGCAGTAGCCACATCATCATCATTAACTACAGATAATGATTTTAAACCTATGGGTATTGGTCTGCCCCATTCAGAAAACAACCAAGATAAAGGGCTACCTCGGCCAGATAATAGAGATAATAGATTAGAAGGCAATCGAGGCAGCAGCTCGTCTTATAGAGGTCCTGGGCAAAGCAGAATGGAAGACACACGGGATAAAGGACTAGTAAACAGAGGTCGTGGCCAGGCAATCAGTCGAGGTCCAGGGTTGATCAAGCAAGAAGACTTTCGTGATAAGATGATAGGTAGAAGAGAAGACAGTCGAGAGAAGATGAGCAGAGGAGAAGGTAGCCGGGACAGAGGGTTGGTGAGGCCTGGAAGCAGTCAGGAGAAAGTGCCAGGTGGACTGCAAGGAAGCCAGGACAGGGGTAGAGCTGGCAGCCGAGAAAGGGGACCTCCTCGGAGAGCTGGCAGTCAGGAGAGAGGACCTCCTCGAAGGGCAGGGAGTAGGGAGCGAGTACCACCCCGAAGAGCTGGGAGCAGGGAGAGGGGACCACCTCGAGTGCCTGGCAGTCGGGAAAGGGGACTGGGAAGATCAGATTTTGGTCGTGATAGAGGTCCATTCAGACCAGAACCAGGAGATGGTGGGGAAAAAATGTATCCATATCACCGAGATGAACCTCCTAGGACTCCATGGAACCATGGAGAAGAAAGAGGGCATGAAGAGTTCCCATTAGATGGTAGAAGTGCTCCAATGGAACGAGAAAGACTTGATGATTGGGATAGAGAGAGATACTGGAGAGAGTGTGAACGTGACTATCAAGATGATACACTAGATCCGTATAACAGAGAGGACAGGTTCTCAGCACCACCACGGTCTCATGATGGAGATAGGCGAGGCCCATGGTGGGATGATTGGGACAGAGATCAGGATATGGATGAGGACTACAATAGGGAAATGGACAGGGATTTGGACTGGGATGTGGATCGGATTGGAAGACCCATGGATATGTATGATAGAATTTTGGATAATGAGTGGGACAGAGATTATGGGAGACCACTGGATGAACAAGAATCACAATTTCGTGAACAGGATATTCCATCTCTTCCACCTTTACCACCCCTCCCACCTCTTCCACCTCTGGATAGATATCGGGATGATAGATGGAGAGAAGAAAGAAATCGAGACCATGGGTATGATCGAGATTTCCGTGATAGGGGTGAGTTGAGGATTCGAGAGTATCCAGAAAGAGGAGATACATGGCGGGAAAAGCGAGATTATGTTCCTGACAGAATGGACTGGGAAAGAGAACGGTTGTCAGACAGATGGTACCCATCTGATGTGGATAGACATTCCCCCATGGCGGAACATATGCCCTCCTCACATCATTCCTCTGAAATGATGGGGTCCGATGCAAACTTAGACTCTGACCAAGGCCTTGGAGGGGTAATGGTTCTCAGTCAGAGGCAGCACGAAATCATTTTGAAAGCTGCACAAGAACTGAAAATGCTTCGGTAAGTTGACTCCTTAAGATCATTTCTTTTAGTCAAAACCACATTTAGACTGCTCTTTTTAAAGTGATATATTGGAATGGAATCATTTTACTTCAAGTTCTTATCACATACTTTTAATTTATATTTTTGATCATTCAGTGATGTTTTGGGGTTAGGATAGGTATTTGGGAACTGTGTTAATTATAAACTTACGCCCTGAGATGTGAAAATTGATTGCCGTTCTTGGCCTGTGTAGATGTGTTGCTGGCATGCCATACCTGTGCATGTTTCAAGTGTCAAATTTCAACTTTTTAGTGCTCTGTATTTCACAGGGCTGATATGTAACCTCTATTTTTTTCCCATTAGGCAATTTGCTCTTTGATATTAGATCTGACAGACTTCATATTCACTAATCTTTGATATAACTTTGAAAAGTGCTGTATTTTTCTTTGTTGAAGCTAAGAATGGTTTACCTGGGAGTACCCTCATATTTGTCTAACTGTTGTTACTTTCTTTTTGGGATGTTTTATCTTTCATTTTAACTAGAAGCAGATATTTCTAATTGAGGATGTTACTTGTTTTTACATAATCAAATATTTTCTTTGTGAGATAGAGAATAGAATTTGGATTTCTTGACTTACAATTAACTATTTGTAGATATCTACATAATGTTTCCATGTAGCAGCAATAATAACAAAAGCTGACATTTATTTATTGCATGTTTACTCTGGGCCAGGAATTGTACTAAGTGCTTTGTGTATAAGAACTCATTTAGTCCTTAAACCAACTCTATCCTGGGATAGGAATTTAGGAGTCAGTGACAGATTGCAAGGATTTTTGTTTTTGTTTTTTTAAAGAAATGGGGTCTTGCTGCGTTGCCTTGGCTAGAGTGCAGTGGTATGATCATAGCTCACTGCAGTGCGGAACTCCTAGGCTCAAGCAATCCCCTCTTGCCTTAGCCTTCGATAGCTGGGACTACAGGCACGTACCACTATATACCTGGCTAATTTTTTTTTTTTTCATTTTTTTCTAGAGACAGGATCTTGCTATGTTGCCCAGGCTGGTCTCAAACTCCTGGCCTCAATTGATCCTCCTACCTCAGCCACTTGAGTTGCTGGGATTACAGGCATGAGCCACCATACCCGGCTCCAGATTGCAAGTTTTTAAGTGATTCTTTGAGAAAATAAATTAACAGATTTTGATAGAGTCCAGTGTATTGTGTTTCTTTCATTTTTTAAATCTGGTCTATATTTGTATATTATGCCAACAAATTATAACTTAAACTTTAGAACTAGGAAGGAAAAGTATGATGAAGAAAAATACCTGTAGCTAAAGGTGAAAGACCAGATGCCTCAAGCAGGAAAACAAGTTACTGTGGTCTATAGAAGATATAGCTAAAAGGTTTATTTTTCCAGATTACTCATAAAGAAGAGGTGGAAAGCATGTCATAGAACATTTAGATACTATACTATTCACTTTTAAATTATAGACACCTTTAATTTAATACCTGCTATGTACTGGGCACTGTGCTAATAATTTAGTGTATATTATCTCTATCCTCTTATCTCAAATCCTTATAATCTCAAAAGCCTGCAAAGATAAGTAGTATTATCCCCACTTCACAAATGACACTTAAGGCTCAAAGAGGTTAAGTTCACTTGACTAATAAGTAGCAAACCTAGCATTTAAACTCAGTGTGTCTGACTCTAAAATCTGTGTTGTTTATAAAGAATACCAGGCTGACTAGTGTTGCTAAGCTGCTAAGGTTTCTTTCCTTTTCTTTCTAAAATTTTCTTTTTGTTCATTATTGCTTTGCATGGAAATGCAGGATAAAAGGTGCTGCTGCTTCATCATCCTTTTTTTAAAGCTCTTTCTAGGCAAGATAAACATAATTAAAATATATGGAATGATAAGTAATAGTGGTCAGAGTTGAATACAGGTAGTTTATGTTGTGTCTGTGTAAAGTCATAAGGAATATCATAAGGGATACATGATTTACATGAGGCAGAAAATTATCTCCTATATTTGACCTTACTTTGTATTCATTGGGGTCACTACACTTTACAAAATATAAGGAGAAAATTGTAAAAGCTCTGAAAAGGTTGTAGTGGATGTTATGTATGTTCACGGTGGGTATCGTAAGGAAAAATAAAAGGAATTTAACTAGAGATTGAAAAAGAAAAAACCCAAAGGGTTATGTAATTAATCTTTAGAAATATGAAGTGTTGTTTTTAAAGGTATAGACCACTGTTCTTGTCATCTGTAGCAGGGGGCATAAACTAAAATGCCCATAAGAATCAAGTAACAAAAATGAGTGAAAGTGGTCCAGGAGTAACTCATTAGACTTGTGGTAGGGATTATGGCAAATTGTTTCTTTTATCCCACATGGTCAGCCACTACTCCACTCAGTTGATTGTTGGCATTTGGGAATATAGGCCTAGTGTTACCAAATCTCTTTGGATGTATATGTGAAATGTTTTGCTGTGTAAAAATAATGGCAGCTAATTCAAATTTTAAAATCTGAGCTGAAAGCAAAATTTGCAAAACCATTCTAGGCCATATTTAGCCCAGGGTCTACCACTTTGCAACCTCTGGTCTAAAGAGTATTGAAGAAGATAGCAAGAAACCTTTTGGTTGGATGAAAGAAAAGCGTGATATGTAGATGAGATATTAGAATAGACTACTGAGGCTGGATGTTGAATCTGTCCTTGAAGATCTTCAATAATTTATAAGTCTTAGGTGACTGATGAATTAACTACATAAAAGCAAGAGAGTGTTACCCCAGAGATGGTGTATGGGCACTGCAGAGGGTTTTAGGACAAGATGTTTAGGTCTATTTTTTAAATTTGATATTAATAGTAGTTATTTAGGAATGGAATAAACATGCCTTATGTACAATGTCGATTATTTGTTGTTACAGGGAACAGAAAGAACAACTCCAAAAGATGAAAGACTTTGGGTCTGAGCCACAGATGGCTGACCATCTACCACCCCAGGAATCAAGATTGCAGAATACATCTTCAAGACCTGGAATGTATCCGGTATGAGAGAATGTGTGCTCAGAAAATGAAATGGTTTCTACTTTGTATGTTTATATATGGTTTGATTTTTTTTTGTATTAAATAAGCATAAATTTCCTCTATAAAAATATAAATTTTAGAAAATTAAATGGTTATAGTAATTGACTTTCAGCCATTTTAAAAGCATGGTCAAAGTATGGCAGAGATACTCCTTTTTCCCAAGTTTTGATAAGACACCAAGCACACCAGAACTACATGCTTCATTTTCACAAAATTGTAGTCTTTTTCTAATAATTTTTTATGTTGAAATAGTCCTCTTTTCCATCTAGGCAGGGTTAGATGTGGGCCTCAGTGCACTCTACCTCTTTAGGCTTCTAGTCCTTCAGCTGAGGAAAGGATCAAGCATCATACCCCAGTACATATTCCAGGACTATTTAGGCAGTAGTACAAGGGGGTGTTCATGTTAAAGACTTGAGTAATTAAGTTCTTCCTTTGTCTCGCTTTGGTGTTTTTGTTTTTTCTTGTTATTTGTTATTTTACCTTTAACCGAGTGATGGGCTTTAAAAATGTTATCCTGCAAGTAATTTTATAACAACACAATGAGAACAAAAGCACTATTGAACCGTTTCATCAAATTAACTCTTTTCATTTCTCAGCATTCCCTTCCATATTGGTCTAACATTTATACAGTTGTTGTCATGAGTAACCACCATGATGTTGTTGGCTCCCCATATCATATCTCCTGATATACAAGGTTTCTCTCTGTGGTGTGACTCCTGTCAAATGCAACATGTTCAGAATGGGACTCATTATCATCCCCCATTAAATTGTTCTTTCTCCTCACCATCACCTAGTCACCCTAACTTGAAACTTGAGAATCGGCCTTACCTCTTGCCCCGTTCTACCCTTCCATGTCTGGTCACTCTGCTGACTGATTTTACTACCTTTCTAATATTGTTCAAATATTCTATGCTCCACTTCCCCACAATCTCAGTTCTGGCCTTCATCTGTTTTTGCCTAGATTATTTCAGACACCTTCTATTAAATAATTTATCTCTCTCCATCTCATTCACCTCTTACCCATTCTCCATTTTGCTGCCAGAATGATCATTTTATTTTTTGAATCAAATTTTGAGGCACAATTTACATACACTAATATATACCCATTTTAAGCCTACATTTTGAGTTTTGATGGATGTATACCAAAAGATAAAGAACTTTCCATCACCCCAAAGTTTCTCTCATGCCCTTTTGGAGTTGGAACTACCCTTACACTCCCCAGGCAGCATTGATGTGATTTTTAACCAAAAGGGACATCTTAAAACATAAATCTTATTTGAAGACTGGACAGCAGGAAAAAATTTTAAAAACAAACAAAAAAATGTAAATCTTGCCATCTTGCTCCCTGGCTATACTGAGAACTCTTCAGTGTCCTCCCATTGCTTTCAGGGTAATATCTAGATTCTTTTGCATGGCCTTTTATGGCCTTTCTGAGCTGGCCTGACCTCTGCTGACCATTGCTTGCTACTCCACTGTCTTAATACTTCATTTTCCCTCCGTATGGAACTATAGCTATTTACAGTTCTATGAATGTGCCAGACTCCATGATAACTTCTTTCCTTTGCACGTGCTTATTGTTCTTTAAGCGTAGAGTTTCTTTTCTTTCCCTTCCTATCCCCTCCTCCAACTGGCTAATTCTTGTTTATCTTTTTTGTGTAAAGCAATTACCCTTTTATGTACCCTTGTAACATCATGTACTGGTCTCCGTCATAGCCTTTATAATATTGTATTTTGATTGTTTTCTTGTCTATCTTTCCTTGTAAACTGAATCCATGAGGATAAAAACGTTTATCTTTGCAGATCTTAGCAAATACTAGAAGCTCTAGATTATAGATCCACATTTCTGCTTTATTCACTTAAATCATAAACATTTTTCCATGTTGCTATATGCTATATTATTTTTGATGCACAGTAATTTTATTGAACTCTTCCATTTCTGTTGGACATTTGTTTCTAATTTTTAACTTTTATTATTAATACAACTTTAATGAATGTCTTTGTATCAAGTTCTTATTTTGGATAACTTCTTGAGAGTACTTTTAAATTCCCAAGGTGGGGATTCTTCAGTTGAAGAGTAAGGACATTTTTTGGCTGGGTGCAGTGACTCATGCTTGTAATCCCAGCACTTTGGGAGACCGAGACAAGGAGGATTGCTTGAGGTCAGGAGTTCGAGATTAGCCTGGGCAACATAACAAGATCCCATCTGTGTAAAAAATTTAAAAATTAGCCGTTATGTGTTGGCATGTGTCTGTAGTCCCAGCTACTGAGGAAGCTGAGGTAGGAGGAGTGCTTGAGCTCAGGAGTTTGAAATTGCAGTGAGCTACGATGATGCCACTCTACCCTAGCCTGGCCAACAGAGCAAGACCTTGTCTCAAAAACAATCAACCAACAATAAAAAAAAAAAAACAACTTTTAAATGATTCCTGTAATATAATCAAACAACTCTCTCAAATAGTTGTATAGTATCTATACTATAGCCTTCCAAGTATTAGCTACTTAATATTTTTGGTATATTTAATAATTTTAACACAGTATTTTAGTTTTTCTTTTTTTTTTTTTTTTGAGACAAGGTGTCATTTTGTTGTCTAGGCTAGAGTGCAGTGGCATTATCATAGCTCACTGCAACCTCATTTCCCTAATGACTAATGATGTCGAGCATCTTTTCATGTGCTTATGGACTATTTATATATTGTCTTTGGATAAATATCTATTCAGATATTTTTATGACATATATTTTGATTATTTGTCTTAATATTGAGTTATGAGTTTTGTATATTCTGAATTCAAGTCCTTTATCAGATATGAGATTTGCATATATTTCCTTCTCTCTGTGGCTTGTCTTCATTTTTCTGATGGTATCTTTTAAAGCATGAAGTTTTGAATTTTGAATGAGTCCAGTTTATTTTTTTTAATGAACCAGATTCTAACTTCCACTGATCTGTGAAAACATGGTGTTATGCTTACCCACTAAGCCATTTATTCTGTTCTCTAGCCTCCAGGGTCCTATAGACCACCCCCTCCTATGGGTAAACCACCAGGTTCGATTATGAGACCCTCTGCTCCACTGCCAAGATCATCTGTTCCTATGACCAGGCCACCTGTCCCAATACCACCACCTCCTCCTCCTCCTCCTCCGCCTCCTCCTCCTCCAGTGATAAAGCCACAAACTTCAGCTGTGGAACAGGAACGCTGGGATGAAGATTCTTTCTATGGCCTCTGGGATACAAATGATGAACAAGGACTGAATTCAGAATTTAAATCAGAAACTGCAACAATTCCATCTGTTCCAGTATTACCACCACCACCTGTTCACTCTTCTATTCCCCCTCCTGGCCCGTTGCCTATGGGTATGCCACCAATGTCCAAACCACCACCAGTGCAGCAGACTGTTGATTATGGCCATGGCCGAGGTGAGTAATGGTGATGAACTTGTATTTGAGATTCTACAGGAATTGTTAGCTTCAGTTTTGGCTTTCTTAAGGTTTACTGTTACAGTGTTTTATCCCTGGTTTTGTTTACCAGATATAGCCACTAATAAAGTTGAACAGATACCCTATGGAGAAAGAATAACTCTCCGCCCAGACCCACTACCTGAAAGATCAACTTTTGAGACAGGTAGGACTCCCAGAGAGATCAGTATTTTTAAACATTTTAGGGCCTAATTATCACATGATTTTCCTTTCGGCGAGATTATCTGGGCCTCCCTTTAATACAGCTAGAAGATTCTTCAGTTGAATTTAGGGCAGCAATTTACAC
This sequence comes from Cheirogaleus medius, assembly GCA_008086735.1. Classification (NCBI taxonomy): domain Eukaryota; kingdom Metazoa; phylum Chordata; class Mammalia; order Primates; family Cheirogaleidae; genus Cheirogaleus; species Cheirogaleus medius. Next base: position 23,468,979 of record VBSM01001979.1, on the reverse strand, counting down.
TAGTTCTAAAGTTAGATTTATACCTTTCTGCTCTTGTTTTTGAAAAAGGGATATAGTTTTTATTTTATACTGATTGTTTTTGTAGAGCATGCAGGCCAACGCGATCGCTATGATAGAGACCGAGACCGTGAGCCTTATTTTGATCGTCAAAGTAATATTATAGCAGATCATCGAGATTTTAAAAGGGATCGTGAGACACACAGAGACCGAGACCGGGATCGTGGTGTTATTGACTATGACCGAGATCGATTTGACAGAGAACGCCGACCTCGAGATGATAGGTAGGCTATGAAAAATATCTTTGCTAGGTATGCAAATTACCAATAAACTTAAGTTTATTAAAAGTGTATCTAAGGGAAATTTAGTAAATGACACAATCTTCTCATGCTGCATGTGCGTAATTTGGAGAGGGAAGAGCAATTCTGGACCAGTTTTCAGGAAAGTAGGTACTTGGGTTGCTAGAGATAGAGGTAGCCAGAAAGAAATGGAAATGGTATTATAAATAAAGGTGCAATTATTATTCAGTTAGTAGGCAAGTAATTTATTTTTGCAGTTCATGAGCTTTTTAAATGTTTGTATATAAGGTGTATCAAAATGAAAATACAAAATCAAAATATAAATATTGACTATGTGGAGTAACTGCCCATAGAGAAAATTGGATAGATAGTGGTGTTGAATTATAAAGCAAAGACCTCTAAATATTTTTTATTTACCCAAACACTTCCTGTTACACCTTCTAGGGCTCAGTCATATAGAGACAAAAAAGACCATTCCTCATCCAGAAGAGGGGGGTTTGATAGGCCATCTTATGACCGGAAGTCTGACCGACCAGCCTACGAAGGGCCATCCATGTTTGGAGGTAGAGTGATGCCTTATTAACATAAGGATGTTGAGAATGTAAACTGTGGGAGATGCTTTCCATTGTAGCTATGGATTTAAGGTTTCAGAGTAAAAAGTATTTATAGATTTATCAGAAATAGTAGCATTATTATGAAAAATACCAATATGATTAATGAAATAAAACATTTTTTGTATTAAAGAAATTTTGGAAAATAGAAACAGGTTACTTAGAATCTCACCACCCACTACAACTATTATAATTTTGTATATTTCCTTTCACTGTCTCTTCACATACATATTTTTGAGATTGTAATCAAAGTATAAATACAAAGTAATAATATAATACAATTTCTTTATTGTGCTTATTCTGTTGATATTGCACTGTACACATTTTTCCATGTGTAAACCTATTAATGGCTTTGTGACATTCCATTGAGTGGATAAAATATAAAACGCTTATTGTTGGATATTTAGGTTACTTTCAGTTTTTCACTGCTGTGAATTACACTTAAACTAGAAACTCATACCCATTTATAGGAACATGCTTTCTGAAGCTGGTGACTCTTGCTCTTTTTTTTTTTTTGAAACAAAGTCTTGCTCTGTTGCCCAGGCTAGAGTGCCATGGCATCAGCCTAGCTCACAGCAACCTCAAACTCCTGGGTTCAAGCGATCCTCCTGCCTCAGCTTCCCAAGTAGCTGGGACTACAGGCGTGCACCACCACACCCGGCTAATTTTTTCTATTTTTAGTCACCGGGCTAATTTTTTCTATTTTTTTTTTTTTTTTAGTAGAGACAGGATCTTGCTCTTGCTCAGGCTGGTCTCAAATTCCTGACCTCAAGTGATCCTCCCACCTCGGCCTCCCAAAGTGCTAGATTACAGATGTGAGCCACTGGGCCCGGCCTTGTTCTTTAAACTGTAAAGCAGAAGTTACAGAACTTGGGACTATCCAGCAAAGTATTTCTTCTTCTTCTTCTATGTCCTGTTTAACTTCTTTACTACATTTAACGCAAACAAGGGTGAATTCAGTATTTTACAGAACATTCTGTTTGCCTGAAATCATACCTTAATCTTTTCATTTTTTTTGATTTTAATAGATTTACAGTACTTTAAATGTTCTCTAATTAAAGTTAAGAATGGCTCTCAAATTAGACTTGGTTGGAATTATATTGCCTTAGCATGTGGGGGAAGAATTAAGTTTCAAAATGTAAAGTATGTAAATATAAAACTTTCAAAATAAAAATGTATAAATAGTAATTTTGTTCAACTGCTGGAATCCTAGGAGAACGAAGAACTTATCCAGAGGAACGTATGCCCCTGCCAGCTCCTTCACTAAGCCACCAGCCCCCTCCAGCTCCACGGGTTGAGAAGAAGCCTGAATCGAAAAATGTAGATGATATTTTGAAACCACCAGGCCGGGAGAGCAGACCAGAGAGAGTGAGTCCTATGAAGTTGACTAGTTTTCTTGCAAATCAGAAGATGATAAGAGATCTTTTTAATATCCTGAACAGAATTTCTCTACTTTTCTGCAGCATCGTAATAATATCAGATTCAAGTCATTTTACCATCTCTGAATCACCTTATAATATAAACTGCCTACATTATAGAATCCTTAAGAAGTTAAAGCTAAATTGCTTGACAGCAAAGATGTTGAAACCTTTTTTTTTTTTTT
>VBSM01001979.1:23427200-23454051 GCA_008086735.1 Cheirogaleus medius | reverse complement strand
GGAGAATGGTCTCCAGTTCCATCCAGATTGTTGCAAAAGGTATTAATTTTTTTATGACTGTGTAGTACTCCATGGTATACATATATCACATTCTTAAAAGTGCTTACTACTTTGGTTGGTCCACTGAGCCAACTGAGACAAAGATACTTCTCGAAAACATGAGGATCTTATGTCTGAGAAATTGCCTTCTTTATGACAATAAATTTAGTTTATTTGATTACTGGGTACAATTTATTTTTCTGAGTACTTTACCAACATTCTTAAATTATTCTTGGTCATGTAATTATACTGGGTAGAAATGTATTAAGCTTTAGCAGTGTCACACATTGAGCCAGAAGAAGAGTTGAATCTGAGGAATTTTGATTCAAAATGAGTCTACCAGTGAGAAAATACTTACCTAAAATCTTTGAAGCAGCTGGTTAGATCTCACTGCAGATTCTTGATCTATGTTCGATATGCATTCAGTTCAGCCTTTGAATGTTAAATTGGAAGTGGTATAATTTTAGAACAGTTTATAACAGGCCTGAGCTATATCTGGCATGGGTGTCATAAAGTTGTTAAAGGCTGCCTGTGGCTCATCTTCAGTCCCGCCTGACTGACTTCTTCCCCACTGGGACACAGGCACCCTAATGCAAGGGTGGGTGTTACATGCCACATCAGGTGTTAGGATTCAGCATGGAAGCTACTTAAATTCCAACAACACGATTTTAGTTTTTCAGACTGTGAGAACTAGAATATTTAAGACTGTTATCATCCTAATTTAGGTTTCTCCATATAAAGTACTTTTCTCATTTCAATGTCATTTGTCTCTACTTAGGAGTTGTTGGATATTGGCCTTCTACATGTCAAACAGACTCATCTCTTCATAGTTGAAATGTAATTGTTATTTGTATAGGTACATAACCCTTGTATGTTCACCTTGAATAGATTTTCAGAAATGCCATTTACATTTAGAAAATATAATACATTGATGTATCTAAAAAATTCTTCTGTTGTCCTATAATAATATATACAGTTTTGAAGATTTGGTATAATTCTGTGACCTGCAAAGTTGTATTTAAAACTTCATCTTCATCTTAAAACTTCATCTTTTGAAACCTCTGAAAATCATTAGTGTGAGTGTATTGGATACCAGTCTTTCTTCTGTAATTAACACCCCAGATTTCTCTTCCCTTACCTTATGTCATCCATCTGTGTGTTTGGTTTCCAGTATGCCATGTGGAAGAGGTGTGAGCCTTTCTTCAGCCCAAGAAAGAAACTTTAAACATGTTTGCACAATAAAATTTTAGATTAAACATTTCAAACGAGGGTGCTCTGACTAGAAATACATGCTTTTCCAAAATTCCATGTTGCAACTCCTGGTCTGTAACTCCTATCATATACCCAGCATATGAGTAAAAGTTTTTGTAGTTTTCACACTGCCCTTCTGCATTACTGCCTGGCCGTGCTCTATTCCTGAAATTGAAATATGAAATTTTTCCTTCGAAGTATGTTAATGTCAAAGTTGTTCATATTGAGTCTGGAAATCCTTTGAGGTTTATTTAATAAGTGTGTTGGGGCTTCCTACTCTTCTAATAATACTATACACTGTTGAACTGAGAACAGTTTTATTGTTTGTGGGACTTCATTGGTTTTCTAATACCATATCCTGTGTCCCTGTGGATTTAAGGGGTCACTTCTTTCAGGTCATGTATAATATGGCCCATCATATACACATAGATAGAGCCATTTGGTACAGCATGTGATTTATAGAGGAGATAAGAAGACTGGATCTGTTGAACCCATCCATGTTATAATTTTGCCAAAATGAGACAATAACATTTTCATGAGTTTTGTAAAGTCTTTTAGTTTGCCTTACTGATTTTTCAATGATAATTGCTTTTATGGGGAAGGGGTTTAGGAACTAAAAGCTTTGCGAAGTATGCAAAATTTACTGGTTTCTAAAACTTGTACAGTTAGTTGTGTGTGAAACTTTTATATTGAAGCATGCATAAACTCACCCTCCTTTCTGTCACTGCTTTCATTGCACTTTTCTTTTCATATCAAGTTCTCTCCAACTTGGTGTCTAAAAGATTGCTATTATATACACTCTGCACCCTTTATGGAATTCAGTGAAGTGTGGTTATTGTGTATTTTGGAAGTTTTTAGGCTTTCCTTTATTGGCCTACTTAATAACTGTGTTTATATAACTTCGATGATTCAAAAGTTTAGTACTTCAATGTAGCTAAAAATGTATTTAACTCATAATATTCCTCATGTAGTATTCAAAATCAATATTAACAACCAATAAAAAAGACTCAACACATTTTCATTGCGTGTTCTTCTTTAAGACACCTAAACTCATATCTCATAATTTCTGAATCCACAGTCCCTATTCATTTAATTCAGTTTTTGAGCCGTGGGGAAGCCTAGCCCTCTCAGATTCAGGGTTCAAAAAGAATTATCAGATCTGGTCTCTTTGGCTGACTAGCCCTTAGCCTCAGAGTGGTTGATAGCACTTCATAGTATAACCAAAGAAAATGGTGATCTCATACAGTCAATTTATTCATAAATATTAACTCATGGTGAATGCTTCTCACAGTAGCCAAAATCCAAAATAATAATAATAAGGTTCATCTAAAACCTTCTTAAACATTAGCTTGCCTTATTAAGTTCTTGGTACTACCTGCTTTTCATATGACACAGTATCACACATGATTGCAGATCAAATGGGTGATGTTAATATTGTATTAGAAAAAAAAAAAAAGAATGGAAGATACTGTCCAGAAAAACGCAACTTTGCATTTTCCTTCAGAACATAAGAGCTGTGGAGGGTGGGAGAACAGGAGACAAGTGCCTTTTCTTGCCTTGCCAATGTTTTGTTACTTAAACCAACATCATAATGTAATGACTGCCAGTATGAATACCAAAGAAACAATCGAAATTGCACAGAACTTGATATTATCTCAGCCAAGAAGATAATATGGATCTGCAAGTGATGGCTGCACTCAGAAATGTGGGTGTGCCCTCTGACAGTGTTCCAGCCTTCTTTTCCCTTGTTTGTGTATTGTATGCAAACTCACACTCTTCCTTAATGCCACGGCTCTGTGTTTGTCCCTCAGACAAGTTGGATGGCTTGAGGACTGGTACTAAAAGGAAACGTGACTGGGAGGCGATTGCCAGCAGAATGGAGGATTATCTTCAGCTCCCTGATGATTATGATACTCGTGCTTCTGAGCCTGGGAAAAAGAGGGTAAGAGCCTGTGTCAGTAACTGCCACAGATGAAGAGCCTGTTTAGGCATTTGATTTTAGAAAGTTATAGACAGATAATCTCATGAATGCTATTTTTTAGATCTATTTACTTTATACTATATTATATCATACATCCAAAAAAGGAGTCAAACCTTACAGATTATCAGATAAAAATGTACAAGTAACTTAAAAAATGGAGAACAAAACCTCACAAGGCTGACACCACAAGGCTAACTTGGTGTCAGCCTTAAAGGAGTGGGGAGTGGCCACTTGTGCCATTTTGTCATGGGGTGAAAAAGCCAGGTAGAATAGGATGCTGAAGAAAATCTGTGGGATTTTTAAATGTATTAAGTGTGAAGGGTCCAAGGTTAGATGGAATTAAGCGTGACTCCTTGGGATTCTGGCCATGAGTACTCCATGTAGGTGGTTCCATTTACCAAGAGAGAGAAAACTGGGAGAGTGATAAGTTTGAGGGTAAAAAAATTAGAAGTTCAATGAGGGACCAATTAAGTTAGAAATCTAAGTGAAGATGTCAGATTGACTGTTGGATTTACTCGTATGAAATTCATGGGAGAGATCAGACTGAAATAATAAATTTGAGAAAATGAGTGATATTTAAAACCATGAGACTGACTGATCTTGCCCAGGAGAAAGTATAGATGGAAAAGATAATAGGATGCAGGACTCTAAAATTTAGAAGTTCAGAGAGAGGTAAGTGTTTCAAGAAGAGAACAGTCAATTTTTAAATGATGCAAAAAAGACAAGTAAGTTGGTGATTGGATTTGGCAATATGGAGGTCACCAATGATTGTAGTTTTCTTAGATAAGGGATAGAAGCCTTTGGAACAGATTGAAGAGTAAATAGAAAATGAAGCACAGAACAGCAAATGTAGACAACTTTTTGAAGAAGTTTTGCTATGAAAGGGAGAGAAAAATGAGGCCAGGACATTGGATGAGCTTTCCACATAGATATGAATTCAGTAAAAGGCATAGATGTGTATATCCTTTAAAACAAAATAACAAAGCAAAGGGATCATATATGTATTCTTCTGTGCAAGCAAATCCATCTTGATCTTTCTGTGTAAGTCTATACAAACCTAGCATTCTTTTTTTTTTTTTTTTTTTTTTTTTTTTTGAGACAGAGTCTCACTCTGTTGCCCAGGCTAGAGTGAGTGCCGTGGCGTCAGCCTAGCTCACAGCAACCTCAAACTCCTGGGCTCAGGCAATCCTTCTGCCTCAGCCTCCCAAGTAGCTGGGACTACAGGCATGCCCCACCATGCCCAGCTAATTTTTTCTATATATTTTTAGCTGTTCAATTAACTTCTTTCTATTTTTGGTAGAGACGGGGTCTCGCTCGTGCTCAGGCTGGTCTCGAACTCCTGAGCTCAAACAGTCCACCCACCTGGGCCTCCCAGAGTGCTAGGATTAATAGGCATGAGCCACCGTGCCCAGCCCACTTTGGGTTTTTTAATGAATTTTCTCCGTGCTTGAATATTAAAGGATATCCTATTCTAAGGGAATAAAAATGCCAGTAAAACTTTATTACAGTGGGCACCATTCCAAAGAATCCAGGTTTCAAAGCTCTTTCAAATACTGCAGACAGTTCAAAGCCTGACCTTGTCTATGTAGCTTCAGGGGATGGGAAAGGGAGATCCCATTAATGGCCTTCCATTTGTGCCCAGCCCCATTGATGTATTGATACACCTTATTCCAGTTTTAAGGTTAGAGCCAACAGAAGTAGAAATGGCTCTTCCTTGGGAATAATAATAAAGTATAGATCTGGTAACAGTGAATAATCTGAAATGAGAAGTATTTCCTCTCCTTTATTTTTACTCAGATAACTATCACTTTCTTCAATAAGGAGTATGTAATCCCATGTAGTTTACTTTGTTAAGTTGGGTGGCCAACTGAGTGGTGGAGAACTGAGTGGTGCCCATTCTAGTTCTTTAAAGTTGCTCCTCTTTAATACTCCTCCCCTGCCTTATACCTTGACTTCAAATAGTTTTTAACTCCCAAACCACTCTCCAAAATCAATATCAGAACACAAGATTCCACAGGTAGCAAAGAATGCAGAATACTGTACATTAGTTATTCCTTTCCTCGGGTCTCTTGGTTTCTATAAATCAGCCTTTTACAGATACCGGTGGATTCCTGGGATTAGCTTGCTCTATAACAAAAAGGTGATTCTGTAAAAGTTGATTATATTAAAATTTTACCTAAGCTTTAAAATATAATTTATTTCAAAAATTTTCACTTGCTTAGTTTAGTATAAAATGATAGCTCACTTGGACTTTAGTTTGTATTTCTTTGATTTCTTTGATGACTGGAATGTGAACATTTCCCTTGTTTGCCGAATTCGTGTATTCTAGGAATATTTTTAGCAACAATGGATGATATAGATGTACCTCAAACCTTTGAGTATTAGTCAAGATTTTTCTGTATTGTAACAGTTTTTTTTAACAGGCAAAAACAACAATTAAAAAAAGTTGTAAATCTCAAAAGTACCTCTAGGACAATTAGGGACACTGACATTCAAGAAGCCATTTTTAGCTGAAAGTCATTATTTTGCTCCTTATATTTTTAATGTTTTGGTAATCATTTATTCCACAGTGTTGGATGTCTGTGTATGAGGTCTGTGAATGACTCCTCTTAAGGAGCTGACCTCCAGTAGAAGAGTCCCACGTGTAAATAAATTATATTTTTTTGCCTTTACATCATTTTGCAATTCAATAAAAGAATTATTTTATTTTATTTTTGAGACAGAATCTCACTCTGTCGCCTGGGCTAGAGTGGTGTGGTGTCAGCCTAGTTCACAGCAACCTCCTGGGCTCAAGCGATCCTCTTGCCTCAGCCTCCCGAGTAGCTGGGATTACAGGCATGCACCACCACACCTGGCTAATTTTTACTATTTTCAGTAGAGATGGGGTCTCACTCTTGCTCAGGCTGGTCTCTAACTCCTGAGCTCCAGTGATCCTCCTGCCTTGGCCTCCCAGAGAATAAAAAAAATAATTTTAATACAGCATCAGTATATATTAGAAATGTTAACAAAATACATAATTTTCAAAACATTTTAATTCCAACTTTAAAATCTTGGGAATTTATACTAAAACATACTGCTCATTTAAGAAATAACTCCATACTTTTCCTTCTAATCCCACATTCTTTATTTTATATGAGTTTTAAAGACTTAGAATTTAAACTATGGATTTAAAAGTAGTAGAGTAATATTGATCAGTGTATTTACCTGTGTGCTAAGGATGCCCTGGACATGGATTTAAATTTACCATGGGCTGGTTACTTTTTTTTGTCAGTGGCCACAGTCTGTCTCTCCATCCTTCATGCTCCTTAACACATAGTCATCTTTCACTAAAATGTGTATCCTTGATTCCAGGTGAAGCTGAGAGAGTGTGTGAATTAATCAGAATAAACACATCAGCATTGATGGGTAGAAGGGCCAAAGATCTTGTATACTAAAGCCCACATTACTTATTAGACTTCTTACTGAGGCCTCTGAAGGAAATTGAGCCATAGGTTTTCTACACACTAAAAATGTATTTTAAGAAGAGTCAGGTGTTGTCAGTTTCCCACTGTTATTCCTACATATCTTCCCTTTGACTAGGTAGTTGATGTTAGGAGAAGCCTAGTCATTTCATTACCAGTCTTGCAAGTGGTAAATAGCGCACCTCAGAGCCATAATGCATTTCCAGGTCCAGTATAAAGAGCATGGAGTTTCTGTGCTTTAAGTATTTGAACTTTTATGGAATATGATATATCTGCATATATCTTGAAAATTTCTTAGTGTATAAGAATGTATGTTTTTTTGAAAATCAGAGTACCATTAGGAAATATTCCTTATCTATGTATTTATAGTTGTAATCTTGCCATAAATGAAATCAGTCTCATTATCTCATGAATGAAACTGATATTACCAACTCACTGTTTTCTCTAAGATTAAATTTCAAGAAATATTATATAGAGATAAATAAAATTCATTCCTTGATCTAGGGTGTTTATAGTCTATTGGAGAAGGACAGATCCATAAATGGATAATTATAATACACTGAAAATTCAAAAGTAGACATTTCAAAATCCAGAAGTATAATAACTATAGTAAAGCAATGATAAATTATTCAGTTGGCAAAGGAAAAGAAAGAGAAAGCAGGGAAGGTTAGCTAGATACCTGCCAGATGGATACGGTTAGGGAAAAGATGTTTCAGGAAAAGGACTAGAATATATGTGCAAAGTTACAGAGACATGAAATGGCCCGATGTGCTCTGAGAGTTAGAAGGAGTCTATATTGCTTGTATAAAATGCCATAGGCACTGGCTGGAAATACTGCAGGAGAGTAGATGGGGGCCAGATCAAGAGGGACATGGGTGCTTGGGCTTTATCCGGTAGGGGAAGGATTTCAAGCAGATGAGAGTCACGACTTTGTGTTTTAGGAAGATCATCTGGCAGCATGGATTGAAGGACGTGAGTAGAAACAGGAAGACTGGGTAAAGATTAGTGCTTTTACTTCAGGTAAAAAACTGAGGTCGTTGTAAAAAGGAGTGGCAGAGGAGAGGAAGAGTTCGGGACTGAGCTTAGAGCTGAACTGTTTAGAAGCTGAAATGGTTTAGGACTTGGTGATTAACCAGAGAGTTTTCTCTTTGTGACTTAAAATATGTGGCTTTCTCCAATTCTCCCAGGTTAATTTTTAATTTTTTAAACTGTGGTTTCAAATAAGTTATTCTACCCCTTAGACTATCCAGAGAGGGAGGGGCTCTTTGTATATTTATTTTTCTTAAAGCTCAGCCTAATGCTGTGTTCTTTTTAGGTCAGATGGGCAGACCTGGAAGAAAAGAAGGATGCAGATAGGAAAAGGGCCATAGGTTTTGTGGTCGGACAGACTGATTGGGAGAAGATCACAGATGAAAGTGGTCACCTGGCTGAAAAAGCCCTCAATCGAACCAAATATATATGAGACTTAGTTTTTGAATGGAGTCATTATTCCTGTAAGGTAAGGGTACACAGCATGTAAAGAGCCTACTGTGTGGTTGCTTCAAAGGATTTGAGATAGATAGCATGCTTTGCTAAAAATGCTCTCTTCCTGTATGGTTTTCTAGTTCTGAAAGAGTATGTGCTAGTTGCTAACATTTACAATATAGGCTATCAGAAAAGAAAGCAATTTTCTGCAACCTGGCCGACTTACAAAAATAAAAGACTTGAGAAAAACTGGAATTCCGTAGATTTGGGAAGAAATAGAGTGGTGTGATACTAAAATCTCCTGAATGTTTTACCTATTCTTTTCTGGTGTGACAGCCTTTTCTTTTCTTTCCAGGTGGTTTGCTTTGAGGTGATCTGAAGCCAAGGCCTCATGGAGCTTCTTTGTGTGTCACCTTGCTTCCACGTTTAAATTTTTATTTTGTTTCTACTGCTTTAGTTTTTTAAAGTTCTCCAGTGTCCCCAAGAGGTATTAGAATCTTGCTGTACCCAAGCAAGACGTTAATTTTTCTTTTTAACTATTTTGGGGAGGGAGGGAGTGATAGCTTAACTGCCGAAGCCAGGTGGGGGTCCGCTGGAGGATTCCAACAGAGAAGATTTCCTCCACTGTATAATGTCACAGACTATCTCTATCATCATTGCTTTGTGGCTGTTTTGTTTTTTACTGTATGTAACTGGTAGCTGATTGTACTAGGATTGAAAACAATAAACTTTCACGATAAAGCCGATGAGATTCATGGGCTATACAGCATGGGCCCCTTTCTCTTGTTTTCTTAATTTTATTTTTATTGCTTTTTAAATATGGTGTGTCCTGATTAAATGCTAGCTGAACATTCCAAAACCTCTTCCCCATTGAATATTATATGGTTCAGTGATTCTGTAGCGTAGGTTGTAAAACACATTTCATTGTTGTTCAAAACACTCATCTTAGTCTTATAGCTGATTTCTTTCTCTATCTTTGTGTCTTGAAGATTGATAGAGACCAAGTTCAAATATTTATCAGTTTCCTGGAGCATACCTGTTCCGTAACATGAGGCTGTATTTATAAAATTTTTTCATCCTTTCTCTATTCTTCCCTCTCTTCTTTCCTTCCTCTTTTCACTTTCTCCCTTCATGCTATGTTAGGTTTTGATTTTTCTCCTGATTTGGCTTTGAATGCTGGTAGACAGAACTGATGTGCTCCATGGAACTTGAAGCTTACTGCCTTACTTTGAACTTGAATTGTTGACTTTTAAATCAAGATTGCAGAAGAGTATGGAGATGCAGAGCCCTCTGGCATACAACCTTTAAGCCTATCAAGTTTTCAGGTTCTTGCCAGATTGCTCATTATTGGAAACCATGGCCTTCTGCACAGAATTTCCTCTCTTGAGGGTAATACCAGGTGGAACCCAGAAACATAAACAGCTAAAACCCAAATATCATTCCTATTTAAACACAGAAAAGGGGCTCTTTCCCCTTTTTCATTCTGCGAAGAAAAAAAGTCATTGTTTAGCATGAAAGAGGATAGAGAAGAGCCTTCTTCCTTAGACACCATTTCCGTTTTGTAATTCAACTGAGCAACTTGTAAATGTGTTCACTAAAGACTTCAATATTTTGAAATGTTCTTCTTTGGTCTACTGATAAAAATCCTTTAGTTTTACAACCTACAGTAAAAACTGTGAATAGAGCTCATACTTACTCGCATTTGAATAATAACACGTTGGGTTCAACAACTTGATATTATGATTGTTATAATTGAATGGATATCCTGACAACTTTCTGTACTTTTATCTTCTCTGAAATTCTGAATTTTAAGCATAAGAGACTACATTCATTAGCAAGTCAATATTGAATGTATAAATTGCTACATTAAATAACTTCTACTGTTTATAGAATTTAATAAGCTATTTTGATTGCTTATTGACCTACAGTACATTTCTGTGTACTAATCTTTTTGAGCTACATTTATGATGTTGAGTGAAGGTACATCACAAGATAGCCAAATAGAATTATTGTTTGTACAATTATTACTTACTAAAGCTACCCAATGTCTGTTCTCACCAAAAACAAAACTTGCAGAATGTGTTCTCCAGATCAGAAGAATTGGAGACCTGTGTGTTCATCTAGAGGGTACTTTACTTCAGTTGTTCCTAATCCTTTTATGTTCTGACAATATTCAGAATGCCAGTGAAATAAGGAATGGTAATTACCCATGAATCACTTTGAATCATGAGTAATTTTGTGTGTGTGTGTGTGTGTGTGTGTTTGCCTTGCAGCTATGGCTCTGTGTCAGTGCTCTTATACTGAGAGTGCTGGGGAAGAATCAACAGAGTCAAAATGGCCTCTGCCAATTTTTAGAAGGTATATTATAGATTACATGACCTTAGGGAATGAACATATAGTGTTGCCTATTTTAGAAAACTGGTATAACAAATAACCTCAGTGCATGGAGATTAACAAAAAAAGATTAGACTTCAAAAAGAAAATAATACAGACAGCCAACTGATAATTGAGTTTGTTAGTCCAATATGGGACTATTAAGAAATTCTTGAACTTGCACTATTACTGGAAGCAGAATAGAATAGAAAGTCCAAAGGCATCTTGGAGAAATTTAGTGTGGATAGAAAAATGTCTTGGTAATGCAAGTATTTTAAGTTTGTTAAGAAGTACCCTGGGAATACAAAGAACCAAACTTGGATTCCATTTATTTGCTAGCATTTTATTTTAATTTTGTTAACATGTTTTTCCTCTCTCAGAAAGCTGCTGGTATGTTTTTAAATTTTTATTTTAATCATATTTGTTTTATTTTAAAAATTTTGTGGTGTCATGTGTCTTAATACAAACTAGTCAGATATGGAGGAAGTTTACTGGTATCTTGGTGGGCCTTTCAGATATTTTAAACTAAATGTAAACATTCTCACTTCAGCGATCCAACTTTACTTATAAACAAACTTCCTGTGCAGAGAACTTGGTAGATGGGATGCAGATGTTTTTCTGTTTGAGAATTATTTATTTAGGGTTGGCATATTCAAAATATTTGGGGACTAATTACAGAAAGTAGAAGCCATCAATAATACACAGTAGTCTGTTGACTATTGATTCACATAATTTTATAGAAGATTGAGTTTGAGTCAGCTATCGATGATTAGTCCAGAAGTTTATTGATAAAGATAAAATCTTAAATTTTCTTGTTGGACTTAATTTCCCCTGTGAAAGAGTTCTGATCATCGATTGGGTAAGCCAAAGTAGATGCCATCACATCTGGAGACCAACTATTAAATTCTGAATTGGATTGACTAAAAATTTCAGCTTAGATTTTCTTACTTTGGAGACCCCTCAGCTTTTGTGTTGTTAAGTATTTTATTCTGCTACAAGTTGCAGATATTTTTTAATAAGTGTCTAGAGCCCGGCTTAATTGCTAAGACTGTAAAACACGACAGGTTCTCAGCTATAAAAGATGGTACAGCTGTTTTGGATAGAGTTTTAGAGTTTTAATTCTGAGCTACCAAAACTGAGATGGGTTTTACTAAACCATAGGAGCATGATTCCTGATGTTTAGTATTGACAGACCCTAGTGCAAGTTCAGGTTCCTCTTAGAAGCTGTTTGACCTTAAGCAAATCTTTCAACCTGTGTGATCTTTAGTTTCCTCATCTATAAAATGAATAATAAAACACACCTATTTAAAGTTGCTGTGAGGATTAAATTGAGATACCGCATGTAAGCTGCATGGCACAGTACCAAGCACATAGTAAAAGCTCAGAAAGTGGTAGCTGTCATCATCATCATTGTTACTTTTTTACTTGTTCTCTTTTTGAAATTCAAAATGTCCAGCTGGCTTAAAGATAGTGATCACCTTTTATACTCAGCTATTATAGACTGGGCAATGCCATGTGAAATAGTACAGTGTGTGGGGGTTGAAAGAGTTATGCAGAAGAAGCATTTTCAGGTAACCAGTGACACTGAGTTTCAGAACCAATATGGAAGCTTAACAGGCTCAGGTGCAAAAGGCTGATTAAGTACCCAGGAGGCAAAGAGTAATAACAGAAAGCAGTTGCCAGACCACAACAGGTGAGGGCACTGAAGCATCGATTTGCCTTGATCTTCACATACTCAAAAAGAAAACAGTAATTTTATAATAAGTAGTACATTCATATGGTATAAAATTCAGAGGGTTCAGTGTCCCTTCCATCTCAACCCTCAGCCTCTCACTAACCCATCTGTAGAGGCAACCGATGTTAACTGTTTCTTTTGTGTCCTTTGAGAAAAACTCTGTGGATAAGCATTAACATTTTACCTGGTTTTTGTACACATACTACCTTATTTTCTTCTTCTAACAATATATCTTAGGTCATTCAGATCATATATAAAATATTCTCATTCTCTCATTCTCCCCTCTCCCTCTTTAGTTTTCCAGAGGTACTTTCTTATTATAAGGAGGTTTACTGAAAATTTTTAGAAATTGTTTCAACTATATTTCTATTCTTTTTATGGCACAGAATATATGGTGTGGGTATATTTGTGTACAGTTTTATCACATGTAGGTTTGTGTAACCACTCTCACTTTTCTTCTTCTCTCCCACCCCTCATCTTTAACCATTGGCAATTACTAATCTATTCTCCATTTCTGTAATTTTGTCTTTCAAAGAATGTTACAAATATGAAGTCATGTAGTATGTAATCCTTTCGGGTTGGTGTTTGGCATTTTTCACTTGGTGTAATTCCATTGAGATTCATTCAAGTTGTTATGTATATCAATAGTTTGTTCCTTTTTTACTGCTATTATTCCATCCCATTCTCTTCTGCAGCTGCAGAATATTTTATGTCTTTACTATAATTTAAATTAGCAAGTCTCTATTAATGGATATTTATGCTGACTTTTGCTATCAAAAATTGTGAATTTCATATATACTCGGTCACTCTGCCACTTCGTATACTTGCCTGATTTCTAGCAATGAAGGAACAATACTGATGCCATCCTTTACGTAGACATGCTCAACACATGACAGGTGCTGGAGAGCCAGCACAGCACAGTGGTGAACTATCAAGTGAGCATGACAGTAATGAGATAACAAAGGCAGATCTTGTTTCCTAGAAAATCCTGCATGATAGGATTCTGACACAGCAAAGAACCATGGTGTGTCTTAGAGGACCAAAATGGCCAGAGACTCTGAAGGTTCCCTGGTCCACACATGATTGAGAGTTAAGACCTTAGGCCGCTGTTTTTGGAACCTGGATATTTATATGTGCCTGCACCTCAGTGACTGATCTGATCTTGGTTCTCAGGTCCATTGCTTTCACATTTGACCATAGTCAAGGAGCATTCCCATGACTGGGGCTGAACTTCTGCAGTTATGGGCAGCCCTCTGCCTGCCAGCATTGCCTTGCATTTGTGATCCTACGAAGAACCTGTGGATTTAATGGCTTACTGCATGAGAAGCTTGACTTTAAGTCTTCTACTTAAGAAGCTATAACTTTCTACCAAATATTTGCATTCTTTTTTTCCCTGACAGTATTGATCTAGTTTACAGATCTCTCTCTTAACCATATTTGAAGAATTGAAATAATATTTTCTGAAATAATATTTCAATATAACTTGAAATCCCACTCTCAGATCTATTATTTCTGACAGTTTGTATTTCTTGACTAGGTATTTCTTTCTCTTACAGCATCTAGTTCAGTGCATGGCTCATATATCTGCAGAGTGAGTAAATTCAAGGGATGTTTCCTATGTGTATGGCAGGGTCACAAACTCATTCAGAGTGGGGCAAGTAACAGATGAGTGAGGAGACTATGGCAAACTGGAGAACTAGATAGGTCCAGTTAAGCAGGTAGCACCTGCTCAGCCATAGTAGATTGTAACCATGTGGGGATGTGGGTCTCGTGTTGCCAGATTTTCTGGGTTTTCAAGAAAAGTGAAAAATCTGGATTTTTATGTAAGATCTCCCAATATTTCAGCACTAGGATCTTTTGTTTTTGTTTGTGAGTGGCCTACACAGCTTGTCTGTCACATCTGACTTGAGGGCTGCCAGTTTGAAACTCTTGATACTTAGAGAATAGGTTAGAGAAACCTTAAAGTTTGTTTTGGTCAAATCTCATTTTACAAATGAGGTTTCTTAAGCCGAAAGAAGGGAAGTAACTTGCTCAAAGTCTCACAGTTACTCAATGGCAAAACAAGGCTACAACTTGGGATTCCTGGTTCATAACCTGGCACTTTCTTTTTCCTTAACTATAACACCTCTATGAGGACCTTCATAAATTCTAGGATAGTGAATTTTCCAGTATCATGTGTACGCGTGTGTGTTTATTAAACTCTATGGACCTGGAAGTACATTCTGATCTAAGTATCTCTATCAGGGGCAATGTGATTACCGTCATCTTTGAACTGTCACAAGTACTGTATACCTAGGTTTTCAGATGGATAATTCTCTTTAATCACAGAAGCTTAAAAATTAACAAGAGTATTGGATTCAATTATTGAACAAGAACAGTGGAGTTTACAGAGTAGAGAAAATCATTTGTGTATTGCTTCACAGATAACTTATAGAAGTAATTTTGTTTTCTGTAATTTGTAATTTCTTATGTAACTAGCCTGTTTGCTTTTTGCCACAGTGACGCACATCTTACCTACTTCACTTGGTAGTTCCCCATTACTCACCTTATTAAGGACAAACTTATCAACTTGACACTGAAGTCTAATGTTAGTAACACAATTCCAACCATTTCTCCAGCTTCCTCTTCTGCTGTTCTTACTACATGTACGCTACGCTGCAGACACACTGTGAGACTTATTGTTCCCTGAACATTCCCTACAGTTTCTAGTGTTTCTGCCTTTCTTTTCTAATGCTTTAGAAATTATAATTATCTGAAGGCCCAACTCCCTGAAGCTATTCCTCATCTTCTTATTTTGCTCCCTCCCAGCTGTCACAGTGCTTTGCTTGTATTGTCCTACCATCTTGTCTTACTTTGCCTTTCTATTGATAGTAGGTACCTGTCCTTTCCCCTTCCCTTCCCACTCCCAACTGCAAGCTCCTAGAGAGTAAGAACTGTTTTACTCCTCTTCAATGCTTGCAACACCTAATAGGCAGTATCTGTTATACATAGTTGATGCTCAACAAACATATGTAGAATTGATGACCTGGTGAATTTTAAATATAAATTTAATTCATATAGATCCATATATGTATAATTACAAAGACAATTATTTTCTTTTTCCACTGTCTCCGTATCCATACATAATATATAAACCAGGCATTGCAAATTTTAATGCCTGCAAAGGGTAGGAAGATACTGTAAATGAGAGAATTGACCAATAATTTCATAATGATATATTTAGTTATATTCTTTCAACAGAAACCAATACCTTGCCAATTAGACATGTAGGAATATTCTTCACTCTCATGGAAAAATATCCTCTTTCCTGTTCTTGAAACATCTGGCACTCTCTAGTTTTACTTTTGGTAGAGACGTAAGTGTAGTTATTGATTTTTTTTCTTTACTGTGAGAAAAATGACAGCAAAAGCAGAATACTACAGGGCAACTGACCCTCGGCCTGAGTGTTAGGGAGGCAATAGGGCACGATGGAGACTGGGATGATGCAGAGTGCTTGTCCTATCTCAGACAGTTCTCCTGCTAGGGGTTGCCATGAAGTAAGACAGACCCATTGTTACCAGATGAACATAAAGTAGAAATCTGAATTTTTATGTGAAGTAATCTTTTCAAAATAATGTGGAGATAACACAGTAGAAGCAAAATAAATCACATCTGGAGGCCACATGTTACCAACAGGCCATCATTTTGGGACTTCTGATGTATACCCTAAAGGATGGGGAAAATTCTGAAAGACACTTATTGCAATGAAGATATTCATAGGAAAGGAAACATCAGGTTATATTACATACATTATATATAAATATTTTGACCAAAACCTTTTTACTGTTATTTTGGAAAAGCAGTTGTGTTTTCATTGAGCCAGATGGCAATGTATTTGTAATATACTGATACTGAATTTGCAATGGGTTAATTTTTGTCCATTGCTTGCTTGTACATGGAAGCGTGAATATTCCCCACCCCCCAGTCACCCTGAGTGACATCTTTCCAGTACCTCCATTTCTCAAGATGCAGGTAAGTTCCTTGTGTATATACAATTAGATAGTAGGCACACACCTGTCCCAGGGAGAGAAGACAATGAGAATTTCCTTTGGCTAAGTGGAGCAGCTGAGTGAGTGGCCATACCTTGATGCAAATTTGATCAGAAAATTCTGCTCTAACCTCTCCCCCCACTGCTTTCTACTATTTCCACTGGAGAAAAAGGATGCATGTCATTAAAGCTTCTTTATTGTCACTTGTCACTGGCAAGGTGGGTATACTTATGTTTAATTTCTTAAAGAATGTTTTTGGGCATTATCTTTTTAAATTCATTTGTTCCAGCTATAAGATATGAATTCATTTTCATATAAAAAATTAAAATATTACAGATAAAACCACCCCCCCTAAGCACAAATACCTTACATCTTAGAAGTAATTACTGTTATCATTACTGGAGTGTGGCTTTTCTAAACCTTTTTTTGTGCATTTGTATACGTATGTATATACCTATAAAAATATAGTTTTATTTTTTACGAGTGATATTCTTTACATATTGCTTTGCAGACCCACTGTCTTGGATACACACGTGCATGTATACATAAATATTTAATATATAAAACATAAATACATGCATATGTGTATATTTCATGATATGTATATAATGGACTATTTTTTCCTTTTTTTATGAATTTTTCACTGTCATAACAATGTTGCATTGAACATCCTTCTAACTGCCCTTTGTGGGCATATTTTCAAAATTTCCCAGGGAAAATACCAAAGAATTGAACTACTGGGCTATAGGGAAAACAGTTTCTCCTTTTATGTCCTCCTAATAATTATGTGCGTGTCTAACTTAATGTTGGGGGTATCCAAAAAAATTCTTGTTATTTTAAAATTCCAGTTTTATATTCTGCCCTCGTTTGAATTCTGCCTTTGAATGTAGATTTGAAGTTGATGTGGATAAGCAAAGTAGGTTCTAAGCAATAGCCATAGTCTAAAACTAAGAAGTTTTTGGAATAGGTGCTACATTTCAATCATGGAGAAATTAAAATGTCAGTTGAGAAGATAATCTTTAATCATGAAGTTCTTTTTTCCAAGTCATTCTCTGGTCCCTTTGGAATTATGACAACTGGATCCACTGATGCTGTGAAAATATTTTCTTACATCATACCTCTTCTTTTAATACTAGTTTGAATAATCCTAGAAAATATAGTTTTTGGTTTTATACCCTTTTCAAATTAGTGAAGTTTGGAACACTCACTTTTCTTGATAGGATCTAGTTAATTTGTTTGGGTATTAAAGCTTTTATTAAAAGAACATGCTTCGAGGATTTCCTGTTTCTCACGTGAGCCTTCTGTTTTCACTAGACATGAATCTGAGTGTATTGGTAGAGTCTCTACTTGACCTGAAAGTCATTATTTTTGACATTTATTGTCAGGGCAAGAGGGAAGGCTCTTGACAATGGAGGCCCTAACTCATGGATTGGTAAGGTTCCAGTGGAGTAACTGCTTAGATTCCATAAGCACTCAAATATGATTACTCCTTTCTCTACATATGCACGTTTGTAAGAATGATGAAATACGAAAAGTGTTCCATGTGAAGAGTTGTGTGCTAAAGCTGTAGTTTTTACCTGGGGAACTTTTAAAACTCCTAAAGCTCAGGCTACACTTCATAGCAATTAAATCAGAATCTAGGTACGGTACTTTTTAAAGGCTACCAGGTAGTTTTAATGTGTAGCCAAGTTTGAGAACCAGTGGGATAACGGAAATTTTAATTTTTATTTCTTATCTAGCTGAAGATAGGCTCATTAAACAATTTCCAAAAGCCCTGGTCTGTTGGTTAACTTTGCAGGTGTGAAAGAGTTGTTGGAAAGATACTTGTTAATATTAATAACAAACTCTTTTTAAAATGTGCAAAATAAAAGCCACATAGCCTGAAAGAGTTAATGCAGTTTCCAAAGGTGCTTGATGGCCAAGGAATAGCTTAGGCACAGGGAGAATCTGGCTTATTGGGAGGGAACAAATAAAGCCAAGACTTAAAATGCCTTTTAATCTAAAACATATGTGTGCCCCTGGGCCTGAAAAGCCTGAATCTTTGCAGTTGTGGTGAAGTTTCCTCAAAATAGAGAGAAAAAAGTTGTGGTGCAATGTTATTTAAACTTGAAAGTTTAGAGGAGAAATTTGATTTGTGGAGGAGATTGTAGGTAGGAGAAAAGTGCAATGGGCAGGCAGAACAAATTATGTTTCTGTGGCTTCTCCTTTCTCATTTTAAGAAGAACAGAACTAGTGTATAGTTCTGATTATCTCAGACAAAATGGAACAAACCCCAACAAAATGAAAATTGCTATTTAATCAAGAAGGTAGAATGTATCTTATTAAATTAATCTACTTTGATACTTAAGATAATTAGGTATTCGTGGCCTAACTGTCCTTGTAGAAGCACTCTAATCTAGGGTGGTGTGGACTTTTTGCCTTTTTTTGGGCACATCACTCCTTCAGTAGAACTTTTTCTCAAAGATTCTAATTTCTCATGGATTTTTTTTAATATTTTATTTTGAAATAATTATAGATTCATAGAAAGTTGCCAAAAAAAATGTACAGGGAAGTCCAGGTGTGTTCTTCACCCAGGCTTCCCCAATGGTAATACCTTATATAAAGAGAGGTATGTGTCAAACTGTCAAAGCCAAGAAATTGACATTGGTATAGTCCATAGAGCTTATTCAGATTTCACTGGTTTTACAAGCACTTTGGGGCAGGGGGCACGGGCAGGGGTAGTTCTATGCAGTTTTATTGCATGTAGCTTCATGTAACCACCACCACAATCAAGACACAGAACTCCACATGGGATTTTGAAGGGCTATTAAGGAAATAAGTATAGAATGAGTCACTTTGGTTGTAGTCCCATCACCAACTTAAGTTCAGGACCTTACATTGTTGGGGACTACTGCTTTGAAAGGGTAGATAGCAAGATAAGGAGGCTTTTTAGTATTGTTTTTTCATGGGGTCATCATCACTATTGGTGCTTTTCTCAATGACTGTTTTGAGTAGTTAAAGCATGGTCACTTGCTTTATTCGAAGGGAATGAATTGAGAAGTATAAACTCCAAAGCGTAACAGTCTGTTACTGATCTTAGTTTGGGGGCACATCCATCAATCTGGCACAATAGCAATGAATTGAATGCTAGAAAGTTCTTTTTCTGCTAAATTTCAGAATATTTGAGACCTGGTCAATTAATAGTCAATGCATCTTTTTAGTTCCTAAAACAGAAGACTGTTGGCCTCCCAGAGAAATGCCCTGATGTGCTTGAATTGAATAGGCATGGTTCTATAATAAAGAGTTATTTAATAGCATATTCTAAGCATTAAGTCAACATCAAACTCTGCCTCACCCAAATTTTTTAGTTTATTACTATCTCTAGAGCTTAAGGATATATAACAATGTCTACCATTCACATGGCATGGGGATTTATTTATTTTGCATCTAGTACATCAAAATTAAGGTGTTTAGGAAAATAAGTACAGTGTTACTAAGTTTTCTGTTTCCAAGATTTGCTGATAAATCTACAGTCTATCAAAACAGCTTGTATTTGTGTTCTATTCTTATAACTACATCTCACTATCTTCCTTAGAGTTCTAATTTTGGACAAGAATTCTATAGGAAAGAAGAAGTTTTGGGGTTTGTTCTGGTTGGATCAGAGCCAATAACACTCGGCTCTGATGAAGTAATGGGATGTGCGATGAGACAAGAAGTGTCTAAACACCAAGATAGTAATGTTGAGCAAAAGCAGCTTTGGCATATTTATAAAGAATACATTCTGCCAGATATAATTGTGGGTTTTTGTTAGAAACTTAATATAGTGAAAATTCAGCAAAAATTCAAATTGATAATCTCATTGTCACATAAAGCTTGATTTGAAGAAGTCAATTTATTTAGAAATAGACTAGCCAAAAAACATTTACAGTCCTAAATATTCTGAAAAAGGTAATCACAAACCCACATTCATGATAGAGCAGAGGAGAAATTGTCAATATTAGTGACTGTAAATGAAAAGAACTAGAAGGAGGCTGGATTATTTTCAATAAAAAAGTAAACTAATCTTTATGGAAAAGTAATCCTAAACATCTTAAATGTCAGGAGAGGAAAACCAGGGTTGTGTCACCCTTCACTCAATCAAGAAAGCAGCAATGAATCAGCCCCTTTAAACAAGTAGGACTACAAAGATATTTTGAATAACTGTACAGAAGTTAAAATATTCAAGCCAAAAACAGTCTACTCAGTGGGCAGATACACCCCCTAAAAGCAGCAGTAAAAAATGGCAAGTTGCATAATTTTAGAAATATACATTAGTCACTAAGCTTATAAGTAGGAGGTATCAAAAATGTAGTATTATATTGACCTGTATAAGACAAAAGCAAGTCAATATCTGAACCAACTAGCAAACAGCAATAGGAGTTATATGTCAAGTAAACACATCAACATAGGGGTCTAACAGTAAATGAGGAAATGCAAATAAACTTTATAGCACAAGGCTTTTTAGCTGAGTTTTCTCTACCTGTCAAAATATATTAATATTAACATAGTTTAAAGCTAAGTTTTATGCTTGTATCAGAAATGTCTCACATCAGTGCTGTTCTTAAGCTAAGAAATAATTCTTTTTTTTTTTTTTTTTTTTTTTTTTTTTTGAGACAGAGTCTCACTCTGTTCCCTGGGCTAGAGTGCCGTGGCATCAGCCTAGCTCACAGCAACCTCAAACTCCTGGGCTGGAGTGATCCTTCTGCCTCAGCCTCTCGAGTAGCTGGGACTACAGGCATGTGCCACCATGCCCGGCTAATTTTTTCTATATATTTTTAGTTGGCCGATTAATTTCTATTTTTAGTAGAGATGGGGTCTCGCTCTTGCTCAGGCTGGTTTTGAACTCCTGACCTTGAGCGATCCGCCCACCTCGGCCTCCCAGAGTGCTAGGATTACAGGCGTGAGCCACCACGCCCGGCCAAGAAATAATTCTTTTTCACTGTAAAGCAGTACAAATTCATGACTTCGCTAACAGTTTGTGAATGCCGAGCAGTAATACAGCTAACATTTACAGAGCACGTACTATGCACTGGGACTGTGCTAAGCATTTCACATGCATTGTTTTACATAAACCTTAGAACAGTATTATGAGACAGGTACTATTTTATTATCCCTATTTTACATGTGGGAAAGCTGAAGCCAAGAGAGTGACTTGCAGAGATCCATAGCTAATAGGTGGTTAGATGGTTGAGCCGGGATGAAAACACACACCAGAGCCCATGCACCTACCACAATGCTCAATTTAGGAAAGGTATTGTGTGGGGGGCGGGGGCAGCATCAGGTCAAATAACTGAGAATAAAGTGGGGAAAAAGTAAGGGGAGAGGCAGCGTTCTTGCCTAAGGCTAAATTTCCAGACCAAAAGCTGTTATCAAGGAGATGGGCGTCTGAGCCACAGAAGTCAGTAAACAGGGAGAAAAGTATTTTTCTAAGGGAAAAACGGAAACTGACATTTGTTTGAGGGGGAACTGGAGAATTTGGAAGTGGTGAAACAAGCGTTTGTGAGCGTGAAGGGATGAGACTGTGAGAAAATAACCCCGAAAAGCTGTTGGTGAAGAGAAGGCAGGCTCCTCGTGAGCAGATGAACATGTCAAACTGGTGAGGTTTGGGTGGGTGTCCTCTCCTGTTTTCATTGTCTAGACCTGCCTTCAACATTTCATCAGACACTCCCTTCTGTTTTGCTTTTTTTAAATAGAACTGAACATTCAACTGTTGGGCACTTGGTTATACTATTTAGGTTTATTGAAAAGAGCTTTTTCTTGGTCTAGAGGAATTGTCTAACCCTGAAAAAAAACTCTTTTCATGAATCATCTTTTTCCACAGGTGAGTACTTAATAAATAGTTTTAAATGTAGGTACCATGATTTATCCCAGCGATACATGCATTAGGAACAGTGTTGGGTGAGGGGGAAAGCGAAAAGGCTAGGTCTCAAGTAGGTCATCTGAGCCCATACTTTACAGATGTTTGTGTATATACTTATGGTAAATCTGAACAAGAATATTTTTATACAATACTTTCATGATAAATATTATATTGGCCATGTTGTCACAAGCTCATCTTTTCCCCCCAAAGCATCAAGGCCTGTAGCAATTAAGAATTGTGGAGTACCTTTCAAATTCATATGTATGTAATGTAATCATCAGCCTGATTGAACTATAGCTTATTTTAGCTAAAGTGTTCATTATCTCTTTTTCACCCATCACTCTATTTCATTATCTTTTCTGATCTTCTCAGTCCTAAAATCTATGTAAATGCTTAGGAAAACAGAGTTTGTGTAAAAACAACAGGATTTTTTAAATTTCTGTTTTGTTTTGAATGTATACATCAAACTATGTTTGATCTACTTAATAGAACAAAGTTGAAATTAGAAAGAAAAGAGCTGGAATCAATGATGATGAAAATTTAGAATATATAGGACTTCATCCAGGAAACTGGTTACCAAAATTTTAGCTAATTTTGTGAGGATTTTTAAGGGAAATATTTTTGAAAGACTTGTAAAATTAGGTTATGGAATTGCAATTTAAAATTACTTTTTCCAAGAAGTCTGTATTTTGTCATTAGAAACAAAGACAGTATTTTCAAAGTGGACCTCCACATGGGGCTGGGGTGTAGAGCTTTAATTAAAGAGCGCCGTGTTATCTTTGCCATTTATACTTTGCCCTTTCCCTGATGGAAAAGAAATGGTTCTGGCACCCCTTATATGCCTAGGAGATGCCTTTGGCTTCTCCCTATTTGAGTCTGGTTTGGAGTTGTATATACTGTGTGAAATCATGTTTGAAATAAAGCCTCCTAATGAACAGTTTCCTGCACAGAATGCCAATTAACTGCCTGATTTTAATTGATGATTGGACATTAACTCCTCAGTAATGCTGTCATCGCAAACCACAGTCCAGACCCTATAGTCCACCGTTGAAAGATTAGACAATTATGCAATATTTGACCAGACTATGAACATGTCTAATTTGGAAGAGAATAGCACCCACATATACCTTAATGGAAAGAATGACCAGATCTTTGGCAAACTTTGACTGCTAAAAGAACATAATAACCAGCTCAGCTTACACTCTGAATGTGTTTCCAGCAGAGAAAGAGATATACTTCGTAGAAACAGAAAATTATAATAAAATAGAATTCTTCTGTTGGCAGAGCATATATATTTATACATTCTTCTGTGTTTAGCTCAGTGGTTAGAGAACACTTCCTGGAAAGACTACAGTACACAAATGTTTTCAATTTGAGCTCGTACATTTCATCTAATTGGTCCCTGAGACAAGGTTCACTGCCCTGGAGGTGGCTTGGCTCAGTCTTTAAAACACACACTAATAAATTTCAGGTTTGGGACAGCAAAGAGAACTGCTCCATTTTGGACAATCATGTGAACTTGGAGTTGTTTTCCATGTTTGTCTTAAATAGCTATGTAATGTCACTCTGGATAGTGGGTTCTTACACTGTCTCCAGACAGAGAGCTGGTTGTCCTTGCTCAGGGTACTCAGTGCTTGCCTGTGTTTAAAACTTAGGTTTGGCAGATTCCTTCATTTTTGTAAAGGGAACTTTGTGGGAGAAAATAGGGCAGAGATCATCTGAGTGCAACTGGTTGCATCGAAGGACACATAAAAATAACTTTTAAATAACCTGTAAAGATGGATTTGGGCTATAAGTGTGTTTGTTTTGTTTCTTCTCTCAGCTGTTTAAAGTAAGAAAAAATTCAAAGGAAAGTCATCTTTCATACCTTTTTATGATACATCTAGCAATAGTTTAGGGATTTAATCTCATCTGCTCCAGCTAGCACCTCACCTGAAAAGTCATGAAAGTAGGGAAGCTGAATATGGAAACTTGTTTTATGTAAATGAGAAAGAAGTAAACTAATGAAGTCACAGACACCCCTGATCAGAACTACAAAGTCTGAGCTATGTATACCCCTGCCCCTCACACCTTTGGCAGTGCTTGCAAAGACTTGATTCTGATCAGCTTAGAAAATAGATGCACTTACTCAGCTTTGCACATGTCTCACCTGTATGCCCAGAGTGAGTCACAATTTGTGTTGGGTCAATAGGGGAAAAAAAAGTGTTGATTTCACAAATTCTTTCATCTGTGAAGGAATTTCACAGATGTGAAATTATAGTTCATCATCCATGGACTATAATTTTGTCATGGAGTGGGAAAATTTCCATTTCTTTGAGATGCTGCATTTGTCTCAGTCACACAGTTCATGGTCTGTGAGGCTGTGCACAGCCTGTGCAAGCCCCCTGTCTGGGCCTCAGTTTCTTCCTAATTTAAGCAGGGTGGGCCAGATGATCTCCTAAAGCCCTTTCTAGCTTTCACAGTCTGAAATTCAGTTTCTTCTGCACATATGAGGTTGGAGTATCAATAGCTGATAAACTCTACCAGCAGGGTAGTGTGAATGCAACACTCAAGTCCTACAGAAAGTTTGTGTTGGGCCTGTTGAAATGATCCGTGGAAATCTTGAGCCAGGAAGTGCTCCTAAGTGCTGCTTGGGGTTGTCAGAGGACAGTGCCCCATCAGTGCTGGGTGCTCACTGGGAGTGGAGTCCTGTTGGAGATCCTGAGTGGCAGCATGAGCTGGTCCAGCATGCAGTCTGGTATTAGAAGGTCTTGGTTCCTCCAGCACCTGACTGCCCCTACTCACCCAGCTGTCTTAGTCTCATGGCCGGCCTTTGGCAAGTTACCCCACAGTTCTAAAACTTCTGTTTGGTCATTTTAAAAACGAAGATGCTAACTACTTTTCAGGGTGAACAGCTTAAAGATGATGTATATGAAAGTGTCTAGCAAATTGATGATAAAGAGGTAACTAAAATCAAAATAGCAGTTTATAAAAACCCCAAATAAGGTAACCTTATCTCAAAGCCAAGGGGGAAAAACAATGTTTGTGTAGTGAGTGAGAAATGTTACATAGCACTTAAGGACATATTATCTTTTAATCATTACATACTTGTTTTATAGATACAGAGATACCAGGAAGTTCCCAGGGTCACAAAATCTGTAAACAGTGCAGTTGAGATTCAAGCCTTCTCATACCAAACTTGTGTTTCTTTTACAATATACTATCAACACACCAATACATTTAGTTGATATATTTTATAGCTAAAGTTAAATTTCTGATGATTCTGGAAAAGAAAATAAATTATCAAAACAGTAATAGTACCTATTTGGTGTGTATGCTGGGGAGGGGGTTCCTGTGCTTTTTTTTTTTTTTTTTTTTTTTTTTTTATGACTACAGCTAACCTGCCATTTAAGACAAGCCCAGGAAACCCTGGCTAGTCACTCCTCACTTTGTGGGATCTTAACTCTGCAGCAGCTCCTGGGAACAGCTGGAAGATTTAAATATCTCTGGGATGTCACTGTCCAGTTTCGAAATAATTTTATAAATGGGTTTCTTCCAGGAAGGATCTGAGTCTTTCCCTGCGGAGACAGCCCTGAAGAACTCCTGTAATGTCAAGCTGGCGATTTCCAAGAAGCAATCTGGGACCTGCATTCCCAAAGAGACCCACAAGAGAGAAAAGACGTGAAGCTGGGAAGCACTGGTGCCGCAGAGACCTCACTAGCGGATGCTGCCTGTTCCTGGGTAGTGGGCTAAGAGCATCCCTGCTCTACTGGCCCCTGATTTCTGCAGCCCTAGGAATCTCCTGCTCCCCATCAAACACAAACATTAATATGACAGTTCAATGAGACAGCCCTGGGAGAAAGTGAATGAGGGACACTCCCTTTTTAGGAGTTGCTGATTCTACCAATGAGTGACTTTTTAGTAAGTAAGTAGGAAAATCTTACTGAAATTAAAACTGTGGCTCAAAGTGGTTTTCAAATTCTTTCCTCTAGTACCTATTGTGGAAAGGAAAGAACCTTGGGACTGTCATTCCTCATCCCACCACCTTTTAGGGCTGGATCTGAAGGGCTTAATGTTTCTGTTTTCAAAGCCGGTTGAGGGGGGCTGTTCCATGATCCTTACCTAGACTGGCATCATGAATGATGGGGTGTCCTACAGGTCCTCCAGATCCAGCTTGGCTTGGGGCTTGCTGCCATTGCATGCCAAATAACTGTCCCCATGTGGAAAGATGTGGCAGTGCCACCCACCCTATACTGGCTCTGACCTCTCAAGCCTCAGAAAGGAGGCATGGTCCATGTTCCCCAAATTATGGCTTAGCTTTCCAAACATTCTGAGCATTCGACCAGTGGATGCCAATAGTTCTTATATTTCTTGGAGGAATCAATAAACTGCTCTTTGTGATCACAGTCAGATGAGAAAGGCAAGAAAAGGGAAATGTAATCGGTGACCAGACACAACTGGCACCTGCAAAATAAGATGCCAGCCTAACAGCTGACACCTGTGCATGAAGCACCGTGTGTCCCTTGATTAGGAATTTGCACCAGTGACACTTAGACTCACCCTTTACTGACACTTAACCTCTAAGGTACCACAAGTGTGCCTTCATAGAGACCCACAAGGGACTGAGAAGCTTGAGTATAGTTTGTTCATCCTTTCCAGAAA
>VBSM01001979.1:23415369-23427100 GCA_008086735.1 Cheirogaleus medius | reverse complement strand
GACGCCATGGCACTCTAGCCAAGGCAACAGAGTGAGACTCTGTCTCAAAAAAAAGATAAAAAAACCCAAAAAACTGGTCAAGTGAGAATACAAATAAGAACCAAATGATGAAAAGAACAGAAATTGTTCAGAAAACCTAGGCCAAGACTAGGTGCTACAGCGGAGCCCAGCATTCATTCCTGAGCCTCCTGGCACTAAGGCAAAAAGGTCAATAAGTTATAAAACGTTAAAATTTCAGAATAGTAAGTCTAAAGTGACATAACACTGGGTGGAGCTCTGCTTAAGTTTCAGAATGAAGACTGACTATGTGTTTGGTTTGCTGCATCCACAAGTTGCCTAAAAGATGTTGCGGTGGATGATACAGAGATTGGCCCCAGGCTGCCCTGGCTCTCAGTAACTTCAGGACACACATAGAAGAGGATCTTTCTAGAGCTCCCAGTCATATAGGGAAGACACTCATCAGACCTCATGGGACCCCCGTACATGGTCTTACCTCAAAGTCATTTCCCTTGTTATAGTGCATATTGAGAGCTCGGAAAAGTTCTGAATCTCGGAGAACCACCAGCATTTTGGGATTTGTAACACCATCTGAAATTGCTTGCCGGGCATATTTTTCCATTTGGATGTAATAGAACTCACGAAAGTTGCTGAACCACTTAATCATCTGGGAGGTAATGCAGCGGTTGAACTGTACAAACAAGGGGTCCGTCAAGTCAGACATTGGCCATGAGTGCCCAGAATCAGACTGTCCACTTCCGGTTCAACATAAGGGTTAATATGAATGGCTTTAGCCAACATTAGCAAGGGCTTCCATTAAAAAAACAAGAAATCCCAGCTATTTTCTAAGCCTATTCAGTTATACTAAAAAAAATCTGAATTAGTTACAATACCCATTAGAAAATAAATGTTTCTTGATAAACTAGTTTATGAAGGTTTTTCACCCATGAAAAGCTTTTCATGGTGTCTAAATGTGACTTAGGGAGGGTCCAGGGTCAAGGCCAGTGTGGTGCCAGCTTTTGCTGCACCCAGACGATTGCATGGCAGCCCTGGAGCCTTCTGCCTTGGTAAAGGGCCAAGGGAAGTGGGGGAAGGGTGCAAGTCAGAGAGCAGTTAACTGGCAATTTGGAGTTGCAGAATGAATTGAAATCAGAGTTTGCTGCAGGGATCAACCAAGTAACTGATTATAAGGGAAAAACTTGAATGATACACATCCAAAGTATTAACAGCCCCTAACCCAACACCCAGGGTGAAGGAGGCCCTCAGAAACTTTTTTGGGGAACAAGTGAGGTCTGGTTCCAACAATCAGTTTGACTTTCCTTAATGTCACATTTGATCTATGTGTACTTTCACTCAGTTTTGAAACATAGCAATTTGAATGTAAATTTGACAGTGTCTGACTCTTTATTATTTCTTTTTCATAATGTCCCTAGCAAAGACAGAAAACTAGGCCAAAAATGCCACTTGCTATCATTTCTCTCTCTACTTTCCCTTCTCATGTGTTTCTGGGTTTATCTACAGCTCAAAAGCTTAAAAATTCAGATACCAAACCTGTCTAGCCTAAAGGTATTCACGATTATTTGGGCAGAGTCTCATCCCAGAACTGGAAAGTGCACTGATTCCACCAGCAACACAAAGGGGAGCTTGACATGCACATATGATGACCCAGGACTGGCCTCACACCAGGCAAAACACTGCAGAGGCTGAACTTGATTGAGCGACTTTACCTGAACATCAGGGAAATATGCCTTCAGGAGGTTGGAGCTGGGGTATCGTGTGAAGAAGAACATTAGTTTGGCCTTCTTCAAATGACCAGGGTTTAGACCCTCCTGGATTTATCTCAGTGTCAAGGAAAATTCATGATTTGAAACGCAAGTTTATCAAACAGTTTTATCAGATCATCCAAATAGTAGATTATCCTGTTCCTTGTGGTTTCTATTTTATCTTTTTTTTTCTGATTGAATGGTATACTTGCTCCATTTTTCTGTCTCTGGAAACTCTGATCAGTTAAACCAGATACCATATATGCACAGTTAAGTTACAGAATTTTAAAAATGTTGATGTGTAAAAGTTATATGGCATATATGACACCAAATACAATTTGTTGTACTTTGTGCATGTGTGTGTGCTGTCAGAATAGGATGGGAAGAGATGACAGTTCTGTCCCAGACAAACCATTTTGAAACCCCAAATAGATTTACTACCTGCCTCAGTTTCTTCATCCGTAAAATGAGAAGCGTCAACTAGATGGTCCCCATTGTGGCTTCATTCTTGTAACTGCCTTTACAGTGTTTAGGCCAGCAAGCCCCTAACCAGAATGAATACCAGCTCACATTCTGCTCTTGCTCAAGAAGCTTGAACTGTTGGGCTGCACCTGCTCTCCATGTGCCTGACAGGACTTTCCCTCATCCTTCAAGTCTCAGCTCAGAAGCTCCCTCCATTTGAAACCTTTCCTTGCCAAATTAGGCCTTCCTTACTCTGGGCTACCAAGCCCCTTTGTACAAACCTGTGTTGTGGCAATGACCTTATTGGAATTTTTACTGCATGTTTGTCTCCCGCTTTAGACTGTGAGCTCCTTGAGGGCAAGGACCTTATCTTTTCATCTCTGTAGTTCCACATGCCTAGCCCAGTGCTGGGAATATAGTAGGTGCTCAATAAATGTTTGTTGGATGAAAGAGTGAGTGAGTGAACAATCAACCTTAATCCATACACATGTATGGAAATTATATTCCAAGCCACCCCTCACTCAGGGAACAGAGTCCTCCCCCTTTAACAAGAACAGAGGATCTGTGGTGTGATTGCCTAGCACAAGGGTGGGAGGGAGATAAAGATTCTTACACAAGTATGCTTAGCATTCCCAGGGACAGTCCTTGGGCTGGGTGAGAAGCATTTCACAGAATAACCTGGATCTCTGGTCTGAGAGCTGTAGGTTAGGACAATTAAGACTTCCCCACAGGATAAATCCCTTTAGCCACAAAAAAACCAACTAACTATGATTATAGCTGGCCCAGGCACCCAGGCTGTTGTGCATAGACCCCTGACTCCTGTCCTATTGGCCCTACTAATCCTTCCTGCAGGTTCATAAATGTTGTGGAAAGAATCCTGGATTTGGGAGTCCAAAGACCCAGTTTCAGACACTGAGTCATCTATTAGCTGTGTGACCCTGGGCAAGCCGATTAACTGCTCTGGGCCTCATTTCTAAGATCTATATAGGGTATAGTGGTTAAAGCTTGTGTGTAGCTGTCAGATCCTGGGTTTGAATTCTGGTTCCTCACTTATCTGTCTTGTGACTTTGGGCAAGTTAGTTCACTGCTCTGTCCCTGCCTTTCAGATACCTGATCCTAGAGTGGATGCTGGAGATTGCGAGATAATACAGACCCACAACCCCTTATCTGATATGGCATTGCCAAATGGAGTTCAGATTTCAGAGTTTTTGTTAACTTATAAAGATAATATGATGTGTATATCATATGTTCATTAACATCCACAGCAGAGGCAATCTGTAATCCAATGCACTGATACTTCTGCCACAACACGTATGACTACTATGTGGGATAAAGTCTATAAATAGCCTCCAATCAGTGCAGGTCAGGTTTTGCCACTAAAAAAGATTGCATCAATCTTAGGGGGAAAAAATCATAGGGCTTTTCAGGTTTTTGGATTTCAGAATTGTGGCTAAGTGGTGGTGGACATGTACATGTGAACTGCTAGTAGCAGTGCCTGCCACAGAGGAAGTGCTCAGTGAATGTTACCCCCCTTGTGGTCTTCACACCTGCCCTACTGGTCACAGGGATGGCATGTGACTGTGAAAGTTCTTTTAGCACTTCAGAGCAGCTTGTGCTTAAGTGGCTTTCATGGCCTGCAGGGATAAATCTCTAGTGCTGGAATACAGGCAGTAGGGATAAGGGAAGAGTTGGGGGCCAGGATGCTGCCTAGCACTTCACCCGCACAGCCGGGCCTGGTTTAGGTCTTTCTTAGGATGGGCCCCGAAACCTCCCGAAGCTCTGTGAGCCCAATCCCCATTTTATGTGGCAGGGACAGGCACATGTAGGGACAGGCTCAACAAATACCAGCAAATCTTTGGGGACTGAGTCTTCTTGAGGTTCTTTGGCCGCTTCCTGAATGTAATGGGGAATCTTAACCAGTGCTCACCAAAGGCCCAGACAGGTAAACTTTCACATACAGAAAGTCTATCTGTGCTGGTATCTCTCTACCTCCAAGAAGATTCCCTACTGCCTAGAGAGGCAGTGGTAGCAAGTGAAGTGTTCTCAGCCTTGGTTTTATGGTCGCTCACTGTCTTCCAGGAAAGCTTCCGAATGTGTCCAACACCTTTGGCCAGCAGGGGGCGCTCGTAGCATTTGGGATACAAGGGCGGGCTGTGGTTGGGCATGAGCGGGCCCTGCTGGATCCTGCCACTCTCACTGCCATTGCCAGGCAGAGGACAGGACTCTTCACACCGGGATATGCAACCTCTGGACACTCAGCTCAAGGCTGCCCACGAGAAGCAGCAGCGTGAGCACATCTCTAAAAAAGCAACATCCAAAATATGTTTTCAGGAACTTTAGGTCTTGCAAGATGCTTGTTGGAAGAGAGTTCTTTGGTAATATGAGTTTGGGGCTGAATACATTTTCCTCTTAGAGCTTCTACTGGACTTCAGCATGTTAAAGGCTCTGAGAAGTCCCCCAACAAAGAAGCTCACCCAGTATTTGCCCAAGCTGCTTTTTCTTCTAACTCAACAACTATTAATATCCTGAGGGTTACTCTGGGAAACACTTTAAGAAAATGGGGTCAGCCTAAGGGTTGCATAGATGATGCAATGAGATCCGGACCCCTGCAGATCAGCCTGGGCCTCTCAGGCTTCCTCATGGGGCCTCCTCTCCCTCCACGGGCCTAGCCCCCCATCTCCAGCCCATGTGGTGGCAGCTTGGAAGCTGCTCCTTAAACCGAAGGGCTCTGACCCCTTCCAGCTGCCTCTCCAGGTCTAGTCCTTGAGAAAAACTCCTTTCCCATCTGCCCCAGCAGTTCCTGGTCCCTCGTATGCTCCCCATGAATTATCAAGACAGTGTAGCCATTTTACCTGTAGAGTCGTGGGATTGGGGAAGCCATTCCTCAAATGAGGTCATACCCTTGACCCTCTGCCTAGGTGTCTGAGCAGCTGACAACCAACTTATGGGGTTCTTCCCTCCATAGGGTATCTATCATATTTTGGAAGCCCATTTGAGTTTAAAAACAAACAAAACCCTTTCAGACCCAAAGGAATTAAGTCAATAGTGGCAGAATCTGATAGGTCACAAAAGAAGATAAATGAACCTTCCCAGGATCCTTAAATTCCAGAATGTAGGCATCACTTTAAAACTAATAAGCTCACAGGGAATGAACGCCCTGTGGGAAGACATGGGAAAGCAAAGCTATTCTATATGCAGTATGGACATTTGTCCCCCCTCCTCCTCAACTTCCTGTTCCTGTTTCTCTGGGCAGTGCCAATGAGAACTTCAATCACTGGTAAAGGATATGTGGACGGAAGAGAAAGGAAGTGCCTCCGAGACAGCCTGCAGGCCGCCCTGCTCCATCTTCACCGAGGGAAGAAGGGGCAGGCTTTCCAGACGGGTGGGGGTAAAAGGCAGGGGGCACTGCTGCTGGCTCAACACCGATGGTCGTAGTTTGGAAGCTCCCCAAGGCCGTGGGGCAGACTCGGAGGAGGGGTGACTTTGGGAAGGTGAGTCCTGGGGAGGACCGCCGCTCCAGTGGCCATTGGGTCCATGACCCAGCAGATGGCCAAGAATCTGATTTTCCTGGACGTGGGAAGGCACAGTCAAGGGACAGTTTGCTAGAGGACCCTGATAAGATTTGGACATCATTCTTGGAGAGATAGGGTACCTAGGAGAATCTGGAGGCTTAGCCAGTGGTAAGTTTCCCAGTGGGATCCCAGCTTGTGGCTGGATCCCTCTGGGCAAGGTGGCCAGAGCAAATGGACCTTTATAGCTGCCTCCCCCAGGAGGTGAGGGCTTGCTTTTACCCTCTGGCACTAGCCCCTGGAAGCTTCTGCCCAGCTGTGCCAGGTGGCCTGGCGGATCCAACAGTACCTTTTGTAATACTGAGTCCACAGCCTGGGACACTGCCCCCGTCAGTTCTTTCCTCAGAACCTCCAGCAAAGCCTGTGCTCCGGAAGGCAGGAACCTGGGCTCCCCAGACTGATATTCAACCTCACACACTCTATGTTTTTCTGCCCCAGAGAGCTCCTTACTGGAACCCTGGTGGTGGCCACTGTCCATAGCCCAAGGGCCGGACCCACAGCCATTCATCTGCTCCACACTCAGGGGGCCTTTCCCCTTGTCGGCACCTCCTGGGCCCTGAGCTGCGCGCCCGGGCTCAGCAGCCTGCAGGATGTGCGCTTGCAGATGTCTCAGCTGTTGCTTCAGCAGGTGAAGTTGTTCTCTCACCCAAGGGCCCCCTTTCCTGTTGCCCCCGCCCCGGGCAGGGCCTGGCTTCAGGGGGCCTTGCTGCGTGGGAAGGCTCTGCTTCCTCTTCCGCTCTCGGGCCTTCTCTAGGCAGCACGGGCTGGCCCTGGCTCGGGCATTGCCTGGCACCGGAGGGCCAGGGGAGAGACACATGCCTCGGATGATGGTCTCCACTCTGGCTCTCTTTGCCTGGACGTGCTCATCCCCAAACCAGGTGGGGTCGGCGAGGCTGGAGCTGGGGACCTGGTTCCAGAGAAAGGGGGATTCTCTACCCAGCTCTCGGGGGGATGGGCTTCTCTCCCCTTCCATACAGGGTTCTGCCAGGTGGGAGCAGGTCCGGGACTGAGGAGAAAGCAAGATGGAGTTTGGGTCCAACCCCTGGCTCCCCAGGCACTTGCTCATGTTCAGAGCTCCGTGAAGGAGCTAAGGGACTTCAGGAATCCCTCCCCGTAATCTCCTCAGCTGGACGTGCACCCAGAATGAGCTGGGTTCCTCCTCTGCTCTTAGAAGGGTGAAAAGCTGCTGTCGCAGAGGAAGGAGTCAGGTTCTGGGGTGTCAGGACTTAAAAACCTCCTGGGAAGACTTCTGAAATCAGAGACAGGAAGAGAACAGTAAGTGTGACTTTTCAAACTTGATTGTGCAAATGAATCACCTGGGGATCTTGCTAAAATGCAGATTTCAATTCCATGACTCTGGAGTGGGGCGTCTGCATCTCTAACCCGCTCCCAGGTGACGCCCAGCTGCTGGGCCGGACCCCACTTTGAGGAGATTCCCAAGAGTGATCCTTCAGGGAGAAAAATCTTCTCCTGCCTGGAATAACAAAATAATAATAACAATGAGAATATTAGAATAATGGCAGCCACCTGGACAACTGGCATTATGCCAAGAAGCTTACATCTATTATCTAATTTAATTCTCATAAGAACTCCCTGAGAATGTTATCATTCCTATTATTGACAAATAAGGAACCAGGCTCAGAGAAGTTAAGAAGTTACTCCTCGAGGTCATGCATCTAGTAAGTGACAGACCGGGGTCAAACCAAGATTTGTCTGATTCAGAGTAACTTTTTTAGTGAGTTAAGAGCAACAGAATCACCTAGGTACTTTTTAAAAATAGCAAATTCAGTAGGCTCGGCCAGATCTGCTAAGTCGGACCCTCAGTGGTGGCACAGGAACCTGAGCTTAAAGCATTGCTGTCCTGTCTCCTGGAAAGGTCAGATTATTTATTCATCACTCAACTATTTATTGAATCACTGTTTATTGAGCACTTACTATGTGCCAGGCCTTCTTCTGGGCACTTGGCAAGGCAGTGGTGAGCAAGATCAGCAGGGTCTGCCCTCACGGAGCTGGCAGTCTGGCAAGGGAAGCAGAGAACAAACAAACGAGTATGTTTTCAGGGAGTGATACCTGCTATGGACAAAAAGCACAATAAGAGGTTGGAAATGGGGAGAGGGAATGGAGGGAGGAGGGAGCTATTTCAGGAAAGGTTGCCTGAAGCTGTTTTTCTCCCACAAAGTATCAAATTACTCTGTAGCCATAACCAGGAGGTTTCTGACACCTAAGAAGTGACGGATAGCAGTCAAGAGACCCTTAAAGAGTTTACAAAACTGTCCTTACATGTTACCTCGCTGCATCTCACACCAACCTTGAGAGTCAGTGTCATTCTCCCATTTCACAGAGGAGTAAACCGAGGCTCTGTGAAGCCAAGAGTAGCTCCCAGTTACTAAGACTCCAAATCTTCTGACTCCAGCCACACCTCAGCTGGCTGCCTCCCTGCAGATGAGAAGACCTGCCTAAGAGACCGACCTGTGTCCATCAAGCCGATTAATCCTTTCCTAGAGGAGGTCAATGAATTTTTTTCCTCTATAGATTTCCACTCTCCTTTGCTTCTCTGGCACAAATGCTGGCAGGACAGAGTTAACTTTCTTCTACCCACTTCCATCCTGAAGCTTGCTAGGAATGTTCTCAGCTCAGCTGCAGCCAGTGGGTTTTAGGCCCACCGTAGGGGTCTGCAGGCTTGGCCACAGCCTCCACCTGGAACTGCTGGGTGACTGGCAGGGGACCTTGACACATTCCCTGTGTTACAGTCTCTAGCGATGTCACACCAAGGACAAGGGCGGAGGGCAGGCAGCGGTGGCAGCTGTACTGCTATCCTGGGACAAATGGTGCTGAAAGAAGGCTAGGTTCTTGGGTCAGAATAATTAGAAGATTCTTGCCTTGAGTAAGATATTTGTAAATTACTAAAATGAAAATGGATGACTTTCCAAATTAATATAAATTACAGAATTTGTTGTCACCGTATTTATATGGTACCAACGGTTTAGATGGCTTACCACTTGTTGGAGAGAGAAATATTTCTTAACTTCCTATGATAATTTGACAATGATAAATATTATTTGTATAATATGAAAAAATTATTTTTAAAAGATATTATCATCTGATAAGCTTGACTGGATCACTAAGCATACATTACCTGCTTTCTAACTAAAATAATAATGATCATTAAACTGGAAGAATTGATATTTAACCAAGAGGGACAGTACAACAATGATAGAAATAACATAATATATTTTCAGTTAACTAGCCTCCAAAAAGAAGAGGGGGTTATTCTGACTGCGAACTGAACATTTCCTGTTCAAACTCAACATGTTCAAACCCAAACTTTATAGCCATCCCTTCATCTGCTTCACCTCTCACACTACCTATCTTGTTATTTAAGCTGGAAGCTGGGGAGTCTCTTTGCCTCCTGCCCAACTCCTCATCCTCGACATTGATTTGGTCACTGTGGCTGATAAATTTATGGCAAAAACAGCTCTGAACTACATTCTGCCTTGCCATTCCCATTACCACCGTCCTGATTCAGAGTCTCATAATTTCTCACCTGGATGATTCCAATACCTCATGACTGGTCCCCCATTTTCTACCCTCTCTTCATTCTGATCTTTCTTCTATGCTCATTCATTCATTCAACAAACATGGATTAAGTGCTGACACCAACCAACATCCTCTGCCCATGTGGAACTAGCATTCACGCAGAGGGAGACAGATGTAATAACATACTAAGTAATGGAGGACCATTATGTAGGGTCTTGTTGGCCACTGCAAAAAGTTAGCCTTTCCTCTGAGATAAATGAGGACCTATTAGAGGGTTACTAGAGATATGATCTGACTTAGTTTTAAAAGGATCGTTCTTTACTGGGTTGGGAATAGACTTGGGGATAGGGATAAGAGATGAAACAGGGAGACGACTGAGAAGGCTATTTCCCTAACTTGGGGGAGAGATGATGATGGCTCAGACCAGGATGTAGCAATGGAAGTGGGAAGTCATGTCAGATCTTGGATATGTTAAAGCTGGAGGCAATAGGATTTTCTAGCAGTTTGGATGTAGGGTGCAAGAGAAAAAGAAGCATCATTGTGACTCCAAAGTTCTTGGCCTGAGCAGCTGGAAGGATGGAGTTACATGAACTAAGATGGGAAGAAGTGCAGAAGGAGCAGGTTTTGGAGGGAATATTGTCCTCCCTGAGCTCAGTTTTGGACATGTTAAATTTGAGATAATTGTTAGACATTTAAATGAAGATGTCAAGAAAGCAGGTGGATAAATATGCCTGGAGCTCAGTGGGGGAGATCTGAGCTAGAAATATAACACTGGGGGTTGTCGGCATGTTGCCGGATGAGATCATTATGGGAGTGACTGCAGATAGAGATGGTTTGAGTCCTGGGACATAGGGACAGGAAGAGGCTAGGGACAAGGGGAAATCAACCCAGGCAACTGAGAAGGAGTGCAGAGAGGTAGGAGGATTTCTAGGGGTGTGTGAGGTCCTGGGAGCAAGAGAAAAAAGTGTTTTCTAGGAGGAGGGAGAGGCCAAGTCAAAAAGGGATTGACCATTTGAGTTAGTGATATGGAGTCATTAAGGATCCTCATCAGTAGTTTTGGTGGAGTGGAGAGAGGAAGAGCCTGACTCGAGTGGATTTGAGGGACAGGACAAGTTGGTGACATTACTTATGACAACTCTTTCAAGGAATTTTATAAAGAGAGAAATGGGGCAGTGGCTCCATTTCTTCAAATGGGGAAGGAGAAGTGAAGTGAAGAGACAGTTTGTCAAGACAAGGAATAAATAACAGCATTTTTGTAGGCTGATGTTGATGATGCCATAGAAAGACAAAATATGCTAATGTAGGCAAGAGGGGGAAAATTTCTGGAGCTACGACCTTGGGTAGGAAGGAGAGGATGAGATCCTGCGTATGCATGCGGGGATTGACTTCAGACAGGGGAACGCTCAATGCATCCACGGGCAGGAGGGAGGGCCGTGGCTGTGCACAGGTGCAGGGCAGGTGGGTAAATGTGGTGATGGGAGCTGGTGGAAGTTCCCTTTTGATTGTTTCATTTTTCTAGTGGCATTGTCACTGGCATTAATTTTCTAAAATGTAGATCTGCTTAGGCCCCTCCATGAAATCAGTCTTTGCTCATTTCCTATTGATTTTGGGGTTCAAATGTCTCAGCTTTTTGTAAACGTGGTCTTGATCTAACTCCTCTGGAGCCACTACCCTCAACACTTGTCCCTGTTGAGCTGTCCTGGACTTTGAGCTGTTCCCTGAGCTGTTCCTGAGCAGGCCAAGCTTCTTCAAGCTTCCGTGTCTTTGCACTTATCGTTCCCACAGCTTCAGTGGCATTTCTCTCACTTTCCCACGGACAGACCCTTACTCCTCTGTCAAAATCCAACTGAAAAGTCATCTCTCTGAAGCAATCAACGTGTCTTCCCCATTAGACTGAGTTCCCTCTTTGTGTCCCCCTGTCGTGCCTGACTGCCAATTGTCACCAATAGAGGTTTGCTAACTCTGTTGAATTATTTGTTCTACAAATACTTCATTTATACTGATTTTTCTTCTTTTTTATCACTTCTCACCTGAGAATATTTATAGTGATTTTTGTCTCCAAAATTTCAGATCCCTTTAGCACCTAGCATGGAGCCTTGTACATGGGGAAAAAAATCAATATATACAGACAGACAAATGAGCAGACAGATGGACAGACAGACATAGATTAGAACATCTCCATTTCCCCACTGCTGACATTAAAAAAGAAAAGAATAAAAAAGAAAAGCATAGAATCACCCACTTTGCCAAATCTCCCCAGTGGATTATTTAAGGTATTATTTCTGAGGTTCCATGTAGTCCACGTGCTCCAGAAGATAGAACTACTAGGTAAGAGACAAAACCAGTGTGTTTAACGAAGCAACAATGAGCAGAAATATTTTGAGGCCAGAAACTGGAAATCCA
>VBSM01001979.1:23402102-23412426 GCA_008086735.1 Cheirogaleus medius | reverse complement strand
TTAAAAAAAAAAAAAAGAAGAAGGAAGGTAGGAAGGTAATACGCAAATAAATTTGCTTTGTGAAAAACTCTATGCTGTTTTTTCTCATTTTTCCGAAAACCAGTGACCGGTGTTAGGGCTGCTTGAATCTTCATGGCATGCCCTCACTTTATGAAGGAAGAAATTGAAGAGGTGAAGTGACATGCCCAAGGTCACACACTGGCTGTGATGCCTCATTGCTCTCTAGGAAAACACCCCGGAACATCAGAGATCCTTTTGTGTGGCTGTCCAGGGGCGTGGGCTGGGAGGTGGGAGGTCTGGGCTCTACTCCTAGCCACCTGCCCTGGAGACACACTTTCTGCACTTCAGCTCTTATAAAATGGGGTTGAAAACCACCCCCTCACCCAGAACTCTTGCAAGAACCTAATGAAAGAAGAGCTTCGAAAAGGCTCCAGAGATGCATACCCTATTGGGAGTGAAATGTCTCCATCTCTGTAATTTACTCGAAAGTATTTCAGCCAACAAAAATACACAAAGTCAATATATTAACAATTGTCGAGTCTAGGTGACGAGTTTAGGGATGGGTATTCTGACCCTAGTCTGTCCACTTTTCTGCCCACTTGAAAATTTTCATAATAAACATTCCATCATTTAAGAAAAGGTACTCTGGCCAGGTAAATGGAAGGGATGGTGTTACTCACAGAGAAGAGGTCCTTGTCCTGGGCTCTGCAGCCAGGTGGGCCTAGGAGCTGGAGCAGCGCACTTCCTGCCAGCCTGGGGCAGGCAGAGCCATGGTCAGGAAATGATTTTTGTTTCCCTGCTTCCTCCCTGGGCAGGCCTGGTGCCCTTGGCCGGGTGAGAGGAGCCTGCCACTGTTCTCAGCACAAGGCACCATCTGACAGACCCAGCCCTGCTGCAGCTGCTGACTCTGGGGACAGTGGGGGCTGCTTAGCGTAGCCAACCAGCAAGGTGTGGGGGGGAATGGAGTATGAATATGTAAATAGAGGCCAGAGCTGGTTGGCTGCCCACCCCTTTCCCCCATCCCCCACCCCACTGCATCTCAGGTGCCCAGAAAAGTCAGCTCAGAGAAGACTTCCCTGAAATGCCATTTCTTCTGTCCTTGCTTAAGGCCCCACAGAGTCCTTTGAAAATTTGGGGACTGAATTGCCCAGCTTCTCCCATTGCTCTGGCATCAGGCCAGGGACCTCCTGACCACTGCTTCCAAACTCCCCAGCGTGGCAGCTCCAACGTGAACACCTTTTCCCTGTCCCTCAAGCATCCTGAGGAGACTGGAATCGGCCCAGCACCAAAGCATGGCATCTCAGATCTGCGGGAAAGGGAGGCTTTGTGGCCCCTCCCTCCAGTAGAGGTCTGAACATTGTTGGGGGAGGCTGGTTGCTGGGCAAAAATGCTCGTCCCTGACAGAGCTGAGGAGAACTCATGGGCCAAATCCACCTACCCCCAAACCTCCTAAATTTTGCCATCTCCACCTCCTTCAGCTTGGGAAGTGGGGTGAATGTTGTGAAATACAGCAATGAAAATGAATAAACTACAGCTCAACTCATCAGCATGCAGAAATCCTCAAAACATCACGCTGAGAGAAAGAAGTCAGTGACAGAATGATACAGGCTGTGATTCCATTTCCATTAAGTTCAAAAATAGACCAAAAAACCCCCCAAAACAAACAAACAAAAAAACCCATGTCTAGATTTTCGCTGTATCTTCATCTATCCATTATTTTAAATTATAACTGGAGAGACAGAGAGATGGAGTCTAGGTATCATAGATAATACAGAGTGAATATAGGGCATAGGTCCTATTTTAAGGAGCCCAGAGATGGAAGGATAGGCTATAGCCCCATCTACTATGGTCAATAAAATTCATGAATACATAAGCAAGGATGTGAGTGTATGGTTCAGACCACATGTACAAATGGGGGAACTGAGGTAAGGAAAAAGAATGCCATGTCTATTATTCAAGGTGAGCTGCCCACTGAGCCACTTAATCCTTTCTAAAAACACACATTTTTTCTTTTGTAATTTGAAAATTATCACTTTTCTCAATTTAAAAAATAGGCAAAAACATGTATAGTTTAGGACAATGCATATTGAAGCTATAATGAAAACAGGGGATGGTTAATATATAATTCAGTATGATTGAGGGGTCACAGAGTATGGAAATTCCTTTTATTATTATTCTTAAAACTGTACACATAGATTTATACAATCTCCTGAATCTATCTTTTACCATGAAAATGTTTTTTAAAAATTCTCTTTCCAACCCTGCTACAACTTATATTCATAAACTCCTGTCCCTATAGATGATGCTGTATCCTTGGAGGCTCTCAGTGAAGAAGAGGGCGCCAGCTTATTGGGTTGCACCTTGGACTCCATGGAAGCTTATATGTGAATTTCAAGGAAATCAATTCAACCTTTATCCTCTGGGAAGGACTTTGTATGCTGCCATGCATGAGTGTGAGTGTGTGTGTGCATGTGGTATCTAAGACTATAATATCTGAGATTAACTTGGGTGATCACTAAAATTCCAAGAGAAACGCTTTGCCACATTATAACCAGGCTTGAACTTCTAAACCTTAGCTTAGAATTACAAAGATTAATTATTAAAAACTGTGAAAGAACTAAACAGCTATCTAAGAAATATTAACAGCAACCCCAGCAAGAGATTACCAGAGCTTCTGATTACTGTCTTGGACTCTTCAGCTGTGTCCAGCAGTGCTGTAAGGACAGAAGTATTTAATCATTCCGTAAATAGTTACTGAGTACCTGCAGCGTACCAGGCACTGTGTTGTGTGCGGAGGATTCAGGAAAATAGAAAGTGGTTTCTTTCCTCCTGCTGCTTTACCCAATTGAGGAGACAGACAGGTAAACAGGATGTTACAATACACTGCGATGTAGAGGTACAGACACAATGCTTTGGAAGCATAGAAAAAGTATCTGTTAACTTTGCCAGAGGGGATTAGGAAGGGGATTAGAAAGAGGTTTAAAAGATGACCATGAGTCCCTAGACAAATAAGAGGAGGGAACAGCCCAAGCAAAGATGTGAAGGAGTGAAATAGCACAGTGGGCGGATGGCCAGTAGTGTGGTATGACAAAAGCTCAGGATCCGTGAGAATGGGGGAAGAGGATGGAAACGTAGTCAGAAACCAGATTATCAGGCGCCTGGTCAAATTGAGGAGTTTGGACTTATTCCCACAGATGAAGTGAAGCAATGGAGAAACTTTAAGCGGGGGAGTGACAGGATTAGGTTTGCATTTCAGAAGTATCTTTGACACAGGTGTGAAGGATGAGCTGGAGAAAGTGAGAGGAGGCTTAGGGCTGCTTAGGAAACTTTGAAAACAGTCCAGGTGAAGGATACTGAGGACTTGATCATGGCCAGCAGCAGGGCACAGATGTTTTCTCTATTTCAACTAGAAATTAGTTAGGGCTTCTGCCCATCCTTCCAGAATTACAGTGGCAGGGTTTTCAGGGTTTGGGTGAGTGAAGGCACTACAAAGGTCCTGAGGACAAGGCAAAATGACTCAGATAAAGAAACCATCGTCAACAGGCACCAGGTCATTCATTCATTCATTCGTACATTCACTTGTTATTAATTTAACCAAGGGTTAACAGAACACCTTTTTCTATTAGGAAGGTGAACTATTAAGGTGAATACTCTCAGGGGCCTGAAGACTAAAGCGAAGGAAGCAGTTAAGGAGGGGGAGGGGTACTATGTGCTTTCACTTCAAGGCAGCGGGCAGAATGGTATGCTTAAAGCTGGGAGGCCCAGATTCAGTCCATAAATATTTATTGCACACTTAAACTACGCCAATCTCTGAAA
The DNA here is from genome assembly GCA_008086735.1 of Cheirogaleus medius. NCBI lineage: Eukaryota > Metazoa > Chordata > Mammalia > Primates > Cheirogaleidae > Cheirogaleus > Cheirogaleus medius. The sequence goes on along the minus strand of VBSM01001979.1, from coordinate 23,408,610 downwards.
ACAGTGCACAAGACAGAATATAAACCCCATGGGATTAGGAGTTTATATTCCAGGGCTAGGGTGACAAACGAACAATTTCCAAAATGCATGGGATTTACGGGGAACAATAGTTTGGCTGGAGAGAGTTTGCGTAGAGATTGGGGAAGATCAGATGTTGCAGAAGCAAGAATAGTTGGTAAAGATATTCAGCTTGAAAAAGAGTAGTGGGGGGCCCTTTAGAGGTTCTTTGAGACTCTTTTGTTTCGGGGTTAGGGAGACAGGGAAGTGACATGTGCCTTTTTTTATAATTGAGGAACCTGAGGCTAAGAGAGGCAGTGTCATCTGCCCAAGGCCATACAAGTGTTAAGCTCAGGCAGGCATGTCTGCCAAAGTCCGAGTTCAAAGCCCATGCCCGCCTTTCTCTCTCTTCCCTTGGTACAGAGGCGGAATGGCACGGTGGCCCCGGGTCCCAGGATAGAAGGGCGCCAAGTTCAGAGCCGGCTCTGCTGAAAGGTCGGGGAAGGCCCGACCCCGGGGGCGATCTGGTCGCCAGACAGTCGTAGGCAGAAGGAGGAGAACCGGCCCAGGCTGGTAGGCAGCTCAGGTGGCTCCAAGAACGCCCCACCGGTTGCCTGCTCAACAAGGGGTGCCGCACCTGCCAGTGGTTTGCTCCGAACACCCCTCACCGCGCCGCGGGTGCTGAGGTCCGTCCCACTTCCGGTTGTTGCCGGGCCCTATATCCGGTGTCCGCCCGCCCTCGGCTCCGCCGCCGCCGCGATGCTGTCCCGGTCCCGTTGCGTGTCCCGGGCGTTCAGCCGCTCGCTCTCCGCCTTCCAGAAGGTACGGTCTGGCCGAGCCGGGGCTCCAGCGGGTGAGGAACCTGCCGGCTGGCGGACAGGCGGCCTGGAGGGCATGGGCGCGGCGCGCCGGCCAGGCCGGGCACCAAGGGCACCGGGACGCGGAGGCCGCGCGGGCTGGGCGGCTCGAGGCCACTGTCGCTCTCCAGGCTGTCTTGCAGAGCCCGGCGGCCCCTTGCCTTCTCGAGGCAGCCCGCGCAGCCCGTTTCCTGCTGTACCCCACCCTCCGCTCCGGAGCTTAGGAGCCGCGCCCGTCCCAGTGTTAGACTCATAGTTCGGGAGGAGGCGCGGCGGAGTCCTCCGACAGGATGCGGGGGCCTGTCTCCTCTGTTCTGTTAAAACCTGTGGGCCTCAGTCCTGTGGGGAAGTTGAGGTAGTTGGGCAGGCCTAGTGTGCTGATTTGGGCTGCTGAGCCCGGTGTGTTGCCTTTACCTTTGAAGTTAGGAGATTCACCTGTCACCAGCAGTGGGACAGCTTTGAATGTGTACTTAAAAAGCGGTTTCTTTTCTCTTTTCATCTTGGGTGACGTCGATAATGTCTTCTTTCTCAACAGGGGAACTGCCCTCTAGGGAGACGTTCCCTGCCTGGTAAGTTCTGCCCTTGCCGTCACCTAAAATGCTTTCCTCCTGGGCAGAGCAGTATGTAAGGAAATCGGGGGTTCAGAGAGGAGTAAAACAACGTGCTACTTAATCGGAACAACTGTCATTTAGTCATTGAGCTTGTAGCTAATGAGTTTTTACTGTGTGTCATCCTCTGTGCTAGGCACTCAGAAAGGATACAGCAATTCATGCTCTCATGGAGCTCACAGGCTAGTGGGAAAGACAAAGTGTAACTTGCTAAACAAGTGAATAATCACAAATTTTGGTAAATGCTGAGAAGGAAACATGAGGGTGGACAGAAGGGACCTCATTGAATAGGTGACCTTAGAGCTGTGACCTGGAGGATGTGACAGATCTATCGCAGTGAAGAATAGGAGAAAGAAAGAAAAGCATGTACAAAGACCCTGAGGAAAGAGATTGGCAGTATTTAGGAACTGGAAAAAAAGTAATTTGGCCAGAGCATTTTGGTTAAGGGAGAGAGTGGCATGACATAGATGATGATGTGGACTTCTGGAAGGAGTATAGATTTTATACCAATAGGTTTTTTAAAAAAATTATTAATGTGTCTTATGTAGTTTATTTTTTATTATATGCCTGGTGTAAATACTTATGAGTCAGTCTTATTGTAGGCTTTCTTTACGCCAAGCATTGTTCTGAGTGCTTTCTGTGCATTTTTTAGTTAATCATCACAAAACAGATATCTCTGTTTTACAAATGCATAAACCAAGATAAGAGAGTTAAGTGCCTTGGCCAAGGTCACTCAGCCAACTATTGATGAAGCCAGGTCTACCTACCTCAGCGTGAACTCTTAACCCACCGTGTTCTCATTTATCATGCACTCAACAGATCATTTATTGAGTGCTTACTACATGCCAGCCACTGTGCTAGGTGACAGGGATATAGATGGTGTCTTGCCCTCAATAATCTTATGGGCTAGCTGGAGAGACAGCAGATATACGTTTATGCACACATGAGGACATAATTATATCGTGATTACTATGAGAGAGAAGTAACAGGTGTGATGAGAGGGTAGGATGATGGAGCCGAGCTAGGGAAGACAGGGAATGCCATGGGAATGTTAGTAAAGACTTCCCTGAAGAAGTAACATTCAAGCAGAGACTTGAAGAATACAGAAGAGTAAGCCAAGAAAATAATATTTCAGGCAAAGGAAATTGCTTGTGCAAAGGTTTTCAGACAGGAAGGGACCTGATCAGTCAGAGACATGGAAAGGAAGCCTGTCTGGCTGGAAAGATGGTGGAGGGCTGACGGTACAGGACTGGATAAAGTGTTTGGACTTTATCCTAAGTGTTGTGAAAATATAAGGCATCAGTGTCAGCTCGTAGTGGACTCTCATTAATAAACATTCTTTTCAAATGGGAATCCTGAAAAATGTCAGTAAATATTTTCTCCACTTTGTAGACTAACAGGACAGTGGAAAGAGCCTTGCACTTGGGGGTTTGCATCTTGGCTCAGAGAGTCACCTTGGGCTAGTCACTTAATCTCCAGAAGCCCTACTTTTATATGAAATGGGAATAATGGCAGATGGTGGCTCCATTTCAGAGAGTCATTTTGATACTCAAATCAAAATGAGGTCATTATGTGAAAGCTTTTTATAAACCCTAAAGCACTATACAAATGAAACTTGCTGTAGGATGAACTCTGAATTAGACTCAGGGTTTCAAAAATCAGTGTGGGCTGCTGGCTGTTCTCCTTCAGAGACATGGCCATGCTTGGAGTTTGCACTGCACAGTTATTGGGTGCTGGATATAGAGGTGACTGGCTTTCTTTCTGTGGGGATGTTTGTGAGGAGGTAAGCATAAGAGAGCTGCCTCATATTTGCTATCTCCTGAGCCTATGGTTCAGAAAGAGTTGTTGATCTGAAAAAAATAAGACCTAATAATATATTCATGGGAGGCAGCTGTAGTTACTGGTCATCAGTTGGGGAAATGCAGTTAACTATGGTTAAGGACAGCTGGTGGGCAAAAAGGGGCTTCCACCTTGTTGAGAGTGACCAGGGTGGAAGACTTCAGAAAGAGCGTGGGAAGACAATAAACTGAAAGGTGGGGAAATGATTTTCTCAGTCATGGGACAAGCTGGAGATCCTGGGCATAAAGTAGCTGGTCTTTGCTACTAGGGTTTAGGCAATAAGATTGCCAGCCCAGTCCACTCAAACTCATACCGAACATCTCCCTTGCTTCTGAAATTAGGTTATACATAGTTACAGGATAAGCCATCACATGTCTTTCTCAAGCTTCAGTTGTATTTGAAGAATTGGAAATAGAGACATTTTATTATGAAAGCATATAGGAATAATGAAAATTTAGGAATTTTCAAGGTTAATAAGACTATAAAACTACTTTGGGCTGTGCCATCAGATTTCTCCTCTTTTCTCCCCAACACATACCTACTCTCAGCCCCATTTACCCATTGCTGTCTGCCATTAAGGCTACTTTGGAAAAGTTTGGGAAGCAGGACTCTGTGAGGAAGATTATATTGTTGCCTCCGGCTGACAGCTGTGTTTCAGGGTTAGAGGGTGAACAAACTTCTTTTCCATTCCCAGCATGTATCCTGTGTAAGATTCGAGTTGTTGGTTGAGCTGTTTTGTTTCTTGCAGGGGTCTCCTTATGCCAGGGACCAGGATACCCTGAAAACAGGAAGATTGTGTAAGTATCACTGGGGAGTACAGATACATGGCCATGAGGTATTTATTAAAACATCAGTTGTAAATTTGACCATCTGATTCTTTTTTTTTTTAATTGAGACAGAGTGTCACTCTGTTGCCCTGGCTAGAGTGCCATGGCGTCAGCCGCCTAGCTCACAGCAACCTCCAACTCCTGGGCTCAAGCAATCCTTCTGCCTCAGCCTCCCGAGTAGCTGGCACTACTGGCATGCGCCGCCATGCCCAGCTAATTTTTTCTATATATTTTTAGTTGGCCAATTAATTTCTTTCTATTTTTAGTAGAGACGGGGTCTTGCTCTTGCTCAGGCTGGTTTTGAACTCCTGACCTCGAGCGATTCGCCTGCCTCAGCCTCCGAGTGCTAGGATTACAGGTGTGAGCCACCGTGCCTGGCCGACCATCTGATTCTTTATTGGCCTCCAGACCTAGAAATCTGAGTAGTTTTGTTGAGTCCCTAAACCTAACCTTGATGATCATTTTTTTATATATGATACACCTTGAGCATCAGCCCCATGTCAGGTGTTGGACCCAAGAGTATGCCTGTCTTCCTCAAGTGTTTAGAGTATAATGAAAGATAAGTTGGAACTGTCTTTTTATGGGAATAGATATAGAAGGGTGCAACAGTGAAAGCATAAAACTGGTTCAGCCCTAGGACTTTGGTTTGGACAGAATATTGTTATTACATAATACAGAGTTTGGAAAAAGGCCACCCATGTGTGTTTCAGATTAACTTCTGCTTATGAATGTTGCCTAAATACTACTTTGCATTCCAAGGGTTTTTGGAGTGGTGGTAAGAGGATGCTCTTTAGCAGGGGTCCTCAAACTTTTTAAACAGGGGGCCAGTTCACTGTCCCTCAGACTGTTGGAGAGTGCACACTGTGGGCCCGGGACGAGTTGGCTGCTAAGCAGGACAGGCAGCGGCGGCAAAAACACCCAGCGGGCTGGATAAATGTCCTAGGCAGGTGGCATGTGGCCCGCGGGCTGTATATCAAGCTACTTTCTCTACAGGGAGAATCTTCAAAGTGAAGGATCAGCACATTAGCTTCTTCCTTACTGTGCATCACAATGAGGTGTTTTGGGTTTTTTTTTTTAACTTGAGAAAATGTTGCACTCCAGTACCAGAAGTATGAATTCCTGTTATTTTCGGAGGGCAATTTGGCAATCATAAGTCTTTGATTGTGTGTGCCTTTTGATCTAGCAATTCCATTTCTAGGAATCTATACTGAAGTATTCCTGGTATACTTAGATTTCTCTCAAAATGGCAAACAGCAGGGGATTGGGTTAAACTATGGCATGTTAACATGCTCACACTATCAGAAGTAGAATAAAGCAGGTTACAAGATGATTTCATTTTTTAAAATCTGTATCATATTATAAACAACCTTTTGTCTAATATTCTACAATGAAGGTCTAGTGCTTTTATAATTTAAAAAGTTAGATTCAAAATGTATTACCCTATGCAATTAAATGAAAATTGGGGCAATCATGAATATCCGTGCAATAAATATAACAAATAACTATTTGAAAGTAAATAATGAAGAAAAACTAAACTTTGGGTGGGATCACCCCTAATTGTGTCACCCTTGTCTAATATCTGTTTTTGTATTGTATGTGGTTTTTTTGGTGAATGAGGTACCCACTTTATTTTTAAAATCTTTCATTATAAAGCTATTTTTGATTCTATTTTTTTATTTAATAGGTAATATATTTACATGGTTCAAAATTCAAAAAGTAAAAAGGTAATCCATGAGAATACTTTTATCCTTGTCTTCTATTCCCACCAAATGCCTCTTCCCAGAGGCAGCCAGTCCTCCAGGTTCCTGGGTGTTTTCAGAGCAATCTCTACATTTGCATGTTAATCTATTAGTTCTTGCCCATGGACATGTACTTTTACGTGGTTACAAACTTTATACTGAACATTTTGTGTTTTTTTAATAACTTACTTTTTGTATTGATTATACATAGACCTTATAGTTATTTTGACATTATAAAAGTAAAAATATCAAAAGGCAACTTTAAATCTATTTTACTTTCCTATTATAAAGGTGCTTATTTTAGAATATTCAAACAACCCTGAAGTGTAAAAAGCGAGAGTCCCCATCAGTCGAAATCATTCTTCCAAATTGTATATGTAACAGGTGATTATAGATACAGAATATGTCTGCATTTCTCACTCCCCAGTGGTAGCTACTGTTAATGGCTTTATGCATACAAGGTGATATTATTCTCCAGTTTATACTATTTAATGTAAATGTCATATCAGAAAATGCCTGGTCTTTGAGGTTCCTTTTGAATGAGTCTAGAATGGACTGATGTGCCGCCTCCTAGCAAGAGAACAGAATAGGAGATACCATATGGATTGTTGGGGTTGTTTTTGTTTTGTTTGGGCTTTTTT
>VBSM01001979.1:23377428-23402002 GCA_008086735.1 Cheirogaleus medius | reverse complement strand
GAGGCAGGAGGATCGCTTGAGTCCAGGAGTTTGAAGTTGCAGTGAGCTACGATGACAACACTGTACTCCACTCACTATGACAGAGCAAGACTGTGTCTCAAAAAAACAAAAATCACTGATTTAAAGGGAAGGTGACCCATAGTGCCTTAACTAGACTAAGCTGTGAGTGCTTCACCTGCTAAAGGAGTTACTTTCATGTTTCTTTTGTAGCATTAACAACAGTAGTGTCTTCAGTGTTCGCTTCTTCAGAACTACGGCTGTGTGCAGTAAGTACCTGCCTTCTTGGGAATGGAGTTTTAATTGGAAGAGCAACAATTGACTTAGGTTAATTAAAGAAAAACATTAAAAAGGAAAAATGGACTACTTGTGATTTTCTTTTTTGCTTTTTTCCTAGAGGATGATTTAGTTACAGTCAAAACCCCAGCATTTGCAGAATCTGTCACAGAGGGAGATGTCAGGTGGGAGAAAGGTAAGCTTTAGTTTCCCCACACATCTTAAGTTTAAATGCTTTCTAAAAGCCTTTCCTTCCCCCAACGATAATCTGGAATTTATGGCTCTACCCTGGTAGGAAAGGGTCTTATAACACCTGCCAAAAAGGGTTTTGTGGCTACCAGAGGCTCCCCCTAACAGGTAGCCTGTAATTATCTTTTCAGCTGTTGGGGACACAGTTGCAGAAGATGAAGTGGTTTGTGAGATTGAAACTGACAAGGTAGGCTTGTCCTATATTAGTGCCAATTTTTCATGGTCTTCCCTTAGTTTCTGATGAAAGAAACAGATACTTAACTGTTGTTTAAAGATAATTTTTTTCTAATAACTCAACCATAGGGGACAAAGATAATTTTTAATTACCTTTAATCTCCATTGTAAAAGTGCCAGATTAGCTCATTTAAAAGAAAAAAATTTTCAGTTTAATTTTAGATTGTCCTGTGTTATATGTATTATACTATGTACTTTATTTAGTAGCTTTAGTCTCGTAGCTTTTTTTGTGTGCGGTGAATGAGCCGCTTCCAGTTTTTTGTGTATCACTTGGAAACACATCAACTGAATATTGCTCTGGTGTTTCTGAGAAAGGACAGAAAGAGTAAATCTTTACAATAGCAATGACTTGTCATCACTCTTACTCTGAAAATGTGGCCTTAGGTGTTTCTATGTGCAGGCCTTGTATATCTGTTCTTCAACTCTTGTGACTCATCTTGGAGATTCAATACAATTAATTTTCTAATGCTGGATAAAAAGTTGGACCCTTTCTCCATCTGTCTTTTCCAGACATCGGTACAGGTTCCATCACCAGCAAATGGCGTCATTGAAGCTCTTTTGGTACCTGATGGAGGAAAAGTCGAAGGAGGCACTCCTCTTTTCACACTCAGGAAAACTGGTGGTAAAGAAGTTCTCCTGGTGGTCAAGGTCTCCAGTGTTCCCCCTTGGGATTGGGGCTGAGCATGATGTACTAATTCCCTGATACCTCAAAGAGTCTTTGGCATTCCAGCTGCCATTAGTTGAAGGGATGAGAAGGGTAATATTTATATAGTGTGAACTTTAAATGTCAAATTCTAAAAGAAAAGGTTATTTTAAAAAATCTTATAATACTCTGTTCTTTCCATGGATGTTTCTTATGCTGGATATTTTCTTAAAGATACATAGGTTGAGTATCCCTAATCTGAAAATCCAAGATCTTAAATACCCTAAAATTCTAAATGTTTTGATCACTGACATGATGTTCAAAGAAATGCTCATTGCCTACTATGAGGAATTCAGTGTAGTTTCTATTCATGTCTATTCTCTTCTATCTCTAGAACGGGTTGGTATTTCTCTTGGGAAGAAATGAGAAACAGGAATTTGTACTGGACTTCATAGTCAGTATTAGAGATCAGAAAAGAAAATGACAGTTTTTCTCTTAGTTAAATGTTATAACTACTAAAATCTCTTTCTCATTGTTAAACGAATCAAGCAGAAAGATGCTAGTGGCATCATTGAGGGTTGATCAGGGCAAGACCAGAAACTCCAAGTAGAAAAAATGTATAGTAGAAGGCTGGGAAATAAGAGTTTGTCTCTCTGTGGGAGGAAGTCCATCTTAACTATAAAACTGGATGTGATGAACAAATGGTTAAAAAAATAGAAATACACATCTCACTTAAAGTTGTGAACTTATTACTTGACCACCTCATTGATTTTATGAGGTCATCCTGGGTAAAATGCTTTGAACTAATACCTAAGTGAGCCCTTGAATAAACTTATTTTTTAATATAGTTGAGTATTCTTCCATATGTAATGTTAAAATATGTCACTATGTTATGTCAATATTACCATAATTAGAAATACTTTTGTGTGTATATGTCAACATTTTAAATTGCCTGGGCTTTTTTTGCTTGGAAGTTTACATTTCCTTGGGCTTAGTAGGTTCTTTGGAAATACTTGCTGAATTGATGGTCAGTAGATATCTGTGAAATCAGGAAGGCAGCTGAATTGAGCCTGTTAGCTGATATAGGACATTTAGGGACCCAAGGGAATGGAGAATAATGCCTTTTGTCATTGTGTGCCTTGCATATAGCAGATACCCAATAGACATTTGTTGATTGGAAATACAGCTTTTGCCACGAAATTTTCCTTAGTATCTGTGATTTGGTTGCTTTTCATTCCAGACAGTGCCAATGGCATCTATCTGTCGTCTTTTCTAGCTGCTCCTGCTAAGGCCAAGCCAGCTGAAGCTCCTGCTGCCGCAGCCCCCAAAGCAGAACCTACAGCAGCAGTTCCTCCTCCCCCTGCAGCACCCATACCCACTCAGATGCCACCGGTGCCCTCGCCTTCACAACCTGCTTCTAGCAAACCAGGTAAGCCTTCAACTCCCACGTGTCTTCACATGGGAGAAGAACATCTCATCTAATATCATGTTCCTTCACTGGGTAAAATCTGAGACTAATCAGGGTTCTGAACAGGCTAGGTTGGCTGCTTTGTAGAAAAAACTCCAGACTTTGTATCTGAAGACTTGGGTTTGCATCCCAGCTTTCTGTTTACTAACTTTGTTACTTTAGGCTAGTTAGTTAACTTCTCTGAGCAGTTTGTTCATCAATGAAGTCGGAATGATACTAATACATTTCAGAATATCTTGAGGATTAAGTGACAGTACAGTACGAAAGCACTGGCACATACTCAGTAGATATTTCTGTCCTTCTCTGATGCAGCTGTACCCTCTGTCTTCATTTTCAGTGTCTGCAGTAAAACCCACTCCTGCCCCTCCACTAGCTGAGCCAGGAGCTGGCAGAGGTCTGCGTTCAGAACATCGGGTAAGCCTCTGAGGACCTCTTCCAGGAAAGAGGTAGAGGGGGCAGTGTTGAGATTAGTGGAGAGTGGGTATGGTGGTGCCTACCTTTTAATCGCTGGCAGCTCATTCCCTCAGCCTTGACACAAGTGGAGTTTAGGAAGTAACTTGTTCATAGTCACGTAATCATCAAATGATATGACTAAGACCTAAGGTTTTCTGAACACATGTCCTGTGGTTTTTCCACTATACTATGCTTACCAATGAAATGCCGTGGGTAAGTAAAATATTTGCAAGGGATGGTAGCTTAGTAACTGCGTCCCCTCCCTCCCACAATGTCACACACTTCAGAGAGCTGGTTTAGAGAGCTCTGTTCCTAGACTTCCAAGATACTTAGCTATAGCTAAGGGATACTGTTCAGTAGCAGTAGCTGTCAGGTGCAGACATAAAACCTCAAGGAAGTATGGTCAAGAGGGTGGGTTCCTCTGCTTGAGAATACTTCCTAAAGATATGATAACCTCAAAAATTTGTTTCTCATGAGTTTCTATTCCACAAGTAGCTATCCTCATATGAGTCTTTATTAATAGAAATTTCCCTTTATGTTATGAATCTTATGCTGGCTAGACCTATATACCACATTCTTGCTTTTCATAAGTTGTTTTGGTTTTTGAATCAAACTATTCCTGGGACTCCGTTCTTGATCAAACTTCAGACACATCTGAGTGAGTAGTTTTGGTCTATGTTTTCATGTTCTTGCTCAGAAGAAGGAGGTCACCACAGGAAAGGGAGGCCTGGAGCTATTGTTATACTTAGATATTGTAGTCCTTGGCCATCCACTCCTGGCAAGCTGAGTGAGTATTCTTTCTGACTACATGGGGAATGCTTGACCCAGAGAGACTAGATTGTCAATACTTTTCACTTTCACTTTAACTTTCAGGAAAAAATGAACAGGATGCGACAGCGCATTGCTCAGCGTCTGAAGGAGGCCCAGAATACATGTGCAATGCTGACCACTTTCAATGAGATTGACATGAGGTGGGGTGTCCTCTTACTCCCATTCCCTTTTTTCTTGGAGAACGCTTGAACTTGCCTCAGTCCCGATCTAGTGCTGATTCCAAACCTAACTTGACAGGAAAGAGGTACTTCTTTGCTTTGTTGTTGATTTACACAGAGTGACCCAGACCCATTGACTTCATCTCTTAATTTACTTTCCTGATTAGTATGCCTGCCTCTTCTGTGACTTAAAAAACTTAGCCTTTTAGACTTTTAAGCCTATATCTCGTGATTTCTAATAAATGACAGAGGTAATAGTTTTACACTCTGACTAGTGTCACGTTGCCAAGCAGAGATGGGGCAACCAGATCAATAGGGCTTACATGCAGGCCTACCCCTTGGGGTGGAGAACCACTGACCTGGAGCACCGCACCTGATTCTTCTCACAGGGACTGCTCCTTATGCATGTTCCTAGGTGACTCAGAATCGGGGAGGTGACAAGGCATAGATAGGCTTGTCATATCTTTCACTTTTCCCAGGTTTAATAGTAAAATGGAAAGCAAGTTGTGTTTTTAAGTAAAAACCTCAGAATGTTAACCAACGAGTCTAATTCACTGCATATACCCATTTCTGTAGTGAGCTAATTGTTAACTCACCTGTTTTCTTCAAGATTTTAATGTGTTCACATGTCAGCACTATAGGGAAGAGAAATTTGACAAACATGTTTTGAATGCTTACTGTATACAAGGGAGATACAAAGATGAGTGAAAAAGAGCCAGCCCCTAGCCTCTTAGAGCTTATCTTCTGGTTTGGATGAACACAAAGTATTATAGAAAAATAAGTATTGGAAGGATAAAAGTATAAAATGGAAAAGAGAGTGAGATCATTTTGAGGTTGGGGTTAGCAGTAGCAAGGGGTGGGGTCAGGAAAGATTTCCTGGAAAAAATTTTTAAGAGGCCTTCAAGAGTGACTAGCATTTTGTCAGGTAGTGTTGTAGAGAAAGGTCATTCCGACAATGTTAACAGTATGGACTGTGATATAGGCAGGAAAGAAGACACATTTGAGAAATAGTCAAAGATCATTTTCACTGTGAGGACTATGTATAGGAAAGAATGGTAAAGAAGGTTGGATTCATATTTTGGAATGTTGTGAATGCCAGGATAAGACTATATACTTAATTCAGGAGGTAAATTATCAAGTCTTCAGGTCATCTCTGCTGCTTTTTGTCCTGAAGGTTTAGTCTGCTAATCTACTTTTCATTAGGGAAATTTGTTTTTCTTTGAAAGGGGTCTAAAAAATAGAAAGGAGTAGTTTCTTGATAGTGTGCTGTGACATTGTTCACAGGGTTGGGCCTGTTTTACTAGCTGTCTTCCATTAGGAAGCTTTCTAAAGAGGTCATTCAAGCCAGAGATTCCTCTCCTGTCCATAGGATGGTAGGGAAGGACCTTGACTAATGAATCAAAAGGGTGCAGCTTATGTTTCAGTGCATTAGGGCCAAATTGTACACAGATTGAATTGGACTTTGAAATTCTACCCAATTTCTTAAGACAAAACATGTAAATATTTGTGGCCTTGAAAGATGCAGTTGGCCCAACAGCTCTGATTGGAAAGGAAGCATAATAGCTGGATCTCCTTTCAGTAGCTAATCAAGGTGTCACTTAACAATGGCCTGCAGTCTCCCTGCAGCCAGTAATCTTGTTTAGATCGAGTGCCCTTTGGGTCTCATGCTGATCAGCTAACCCATGAGGGACCTTTCTGAGACAACCTCCTTTCCCCTGTTGTCCCAGCCCCTGCCTCCAAGGGCAGAGCTCTGAAATAGAAACTACTTAATGACTAGACAATAGCATTTGGGTAGGTTTGAGAGCAGAGATGTTTTATCACTTCTCTTTCCCTCTTCTGCAGCTTTTGTGTCTTGGGAACCAGTAATGTCTTTAGGGTGGTAATCCTAGCACTAAATAAGGTTAGACTCAGGAAAACAAGCATTTTAAACCCCATCAGCCCCCCCTAGGAAAACTTCCTTTTTAAAAAACAAGATCTGAAGGGGGCAGTGAAAGTTGTACTACGTCTTATCTTTCATGCTAATGTTGAATCAGGCCATTATAGGGAGAAAGGGAGAACTGAGCATTTGGGCCTGAGATAAAGTCAAATCCGATTTTCTTCACAGAACTCTATTCCAGTAAATACTGAGGTTTCTGCAGCAAAATGATGGGAAAGCCGTTTCCCACTAACTCTGCACTGTGTGTATATAAAAACCAGTGCCAACAGGATAAAGGCTGTTTTCACGCTGCAAAGGCTTCTCAGAAGGCTTGCTGCTTAATCTGAAAGGGACAAGTCTAAATGACACAAGGCCACTTTTCTAAATACCAAGGAAACCATATCCATTAAACTAACCTTAAGGGCAAGAGCTATGTCTTGATTATTTTTGTATCTTGGTGCCCAGCCCTGACCCTCACATATGGTGGGTGTTATTACCTGTTTGAAGGAACAAGTGGATGGAACTGCTGACTCTGGAGAGATGAAGCATGAATCTATTGATGCTCCCATGAGCCTGAAAGAACACTGGGTTGTACCTTTCCATGTGTAGTCACGACTACTTTTGCTGTAATGGAGCCCATATACCTTGTTTGTTTTTTGTTTTTTTTAAATCTCTGCTTATCAGGAAATAGGAACGTCACAAGGAAGTCATCAGGTTTGGTAGTTTTTTGAAAATCTAGTGCTCACTTCGGCAGCACATATACTAAAATTAGAACAACACAGAGAAGATTAGCATGGCCCCTGTGCAAGGATGACATGCAAATTTGTGAAGCTTTCCATATTTTTGGGGTGGGCAGACTGTGCACATTTTACTAGGGTCCAAACAGAGAAGGGGCTGGGGCGCAGGGGCTTGCAGCTCCTTAAGGGGTCCATCTGGCCCAGTTTCCAATGAATAAAGCTCTGTTGATAGCTTAAAAAAAATTCTAACGAAAGAATATTGCTTATTTTGTAGACTTTTTATACTTCAAAACATTTTTTTTCCCAGAATGGGTAGCTCACAATTTTCTCATCCAGGGCAAGGATGATGTGCTATCATCTCTTATTCATATATCTGTCACTAGAAATCTGTGACTTCTAGCACATGAAGGAGTCCTGTAAAGGGTTCAACCCTCTGTCACACTAGAAAAAAAATTTTTTGCTTGGGGTCATGATGTTCTGTCATGAAGAAAGAATGTGAAAACTTTGAAAACAAAATGATCCTTTGTAATTTAATGAAAAATGTATTTTTATTGTTTTCTGTGCATGAGTTATATGCAACTTGAAAAATAGCTCTTACAGCTCCCAAGATGAAGAGACATGAGTTACATATGCTTCACTAGGCCCTGGGCTCAAAAGTAGCATGAATTAAATACAACTCACATGGCAGTTAATGTGTTAAAGACAGATTGGACCTGATTTTCTTTATATCCAGTTTCTGTAAAAGAACAAGGCTATTGTGTTGACCTCTAGTGGACTATTTCAAAACTTGAACTAAGGTAGATGGTACAGAGTAAGGGAAACTTACCCAATTGTGTACACGGAGTTAGAAACCTGTATGAAAGTTAAAATTAAGGCTTTGTGGTAAGTTTGTTTTGTAATATGTTTTTACAGTAACATCCAAGATATGAGGGCGCGGCACAAAGATGCTTTTCTGAAGAAACATAACCTCAAATTAGGCTTCATGTCGGCATTTGTGAAGGCTTCAGCCTTTGCCTTGCAGGAGCAGCCTGTTGTGAATGCAGGTGAGTTTCTTGTGGCCAGAGTTGCAGAAGTCCTGGGAGGTAGGTGTATGAACACAGATCCTCCATATTCAGTTCAACAGACCAAGGCTGTTTATTCATACCTGTGGAAACATGCATATCTTCCTCAGGGATTTCTTGATTCACCCTCCTGAAATGGCATGCTGATTACTTTTTCCCCACCAGCTGCACAGAATAGTTTCTCTTCCAATGCACAGCTTAGCAGCTGTGCTGGCAGCAGGCAGTTCTGGGGCAGCCCAGCTCTCTAGGCTGTCTCACGTCAGGGTGGAAGCTCATGTTCCAGCTGCCCTTCACCCCAACCCCACTCCATGGGCTCTGTCATCTTGGAGCCCAACTTCCACACTTGGCGTAAGCTCCAGGGTGATCTTTGATCTCAGGTTGATGGGCTTCATTGGGAAGCCTTGGGCTTGGCCTCTCTTTTGTGGACTTGGTGCTTGTTTTCTTTCCTTTTGCTCACATACGTCACTGAAGTGTTGACCTAACAAGCACTTCTCTTTTTCCTATTGAGATACTTCTCTGTTCCCTGGAAGATTGGAAAGGGGACAGTGACACTTTTGCAATCCTCAGCACTGTCAAAGGTCCTAAAGATCTAGAAATAGAAGTCTGAGTTCCTCCCATTGAGCTGTGTACTCTAGGTATATAGAGAGGCTGTCTCTGTTTTGCCCAAATGTATACTTCTGTCTGTCTCTCCCATTCTCACACCTTCCGGACTGGTGCGCTCCATCTCTTTCAGTGGCCCACTTCTGTCTGTCCATATTTGTAGGCCTCTCTCAAAGTTCTCTTGGCCTGTCTTTCACTTTACATGCTTTCCCTGGGTGTCTTATCTAACAGTACAACATAGACTTTTTGTGGAAAAGATTCCCAAGCCTTTATTTTCCCATGCTAGATGTAAATTTTTAGCTGTTGGTTTGCTGTCTCTCAAGGTAACGTACTTAAAGCCAGACCACCCTACTTCCTCCTGAATCTCCTTCCCTCCCCTTGTTGAGAGTGGGAAGTAGAATGGGTAGCATCCTTACACCCCCTTTCCTTTGCTAATTTTGCCCTTTTTGGAGGACTTGTTAACCCTAGACTTTCCCTGCTAAGGAAAGGCTTAAGTAGAAGCTAGTTAATAGGAACTTAGTGCATACCTATCCTGTGTAAGCCAATATATTGAGCCCTTCTGAGGGTTGTCAAAAATGGTTGCTCCTACGCTTGGGCTTAGGTAGAGGACTTGGGAGATACTACACTTGGGATGGGAGTAAGTGGAGTGCCAACTGCCATTCATAATGCAGTGGTTTTCATGTTGGTTGGTCAGCCCACACTGTTCAAACACTGCAGATTTTTACTCTGTTAATACAAATATTACCTGATTAGCCTCAGCCTCTGGTGTTGTTATAACATGTTTTCTCTCTCACAGTGATTGACGATACAACCAAAGAGGTGGTGTATAGGGATTATATTGACATCAGTGTTGCGGTGGCCACCCCACGGGTATGTTGGCGCATGAGGTGGGGAGCATTGATCTTGGACCCTCACCATATCTAGGTGAAGAAGCAGACCAGGCCGGTGCAGTGGCTCACGCCTGTAATTGTAGCAGTTTGGGAGGCCAGGAGTTTGAGACCAGCCTGGGCAACATAGCGAGACCCTGTCTCTACAAAAAAAAAAATTAGCCAGTCATGGTGGCAAACACCTGTGGTCCCAGCTACTCGGAAGGCTGAGGTGGGAGGATCACTTGAGCCTAGGAATTTGAAGTTACAGTGAGCCGTGATTAGGCCACTGCATTCCAGCCTGGGCAATAGAGTGAAACTATATCTCTTTAAAAAAATAAATAAAAATAAAAAAGGCAGATCACACAGGAGAAAGCATTTCTGTAATTTTTAGAAGGGAGTTAGTAAAAGTAACCTGTTTTTTCTTTTTCACCATACTACATTCTTTTAACATCAGGCCTAAATATCTTAGGTTTTCTGTTAATCACATTGAATAATGAAGGTATGCTAAGGAGGGGATACCATTGGCTTGAATCAAGGGAGTTGTAGACATAAAGGGTACTATTGATTTGCAACTGAAACAGCTTTTCACTCCCCTCAGGGTCTGGTGGTTCCTGTCATCAGGAATGTAGAAGCTATGAATTATGCAGATATTGAACGGACCATCAGTGAACTGGGAGAGAAGGTAAAGTAGAAAGAAGCATGTGTCTGAACTGTGGGGCAGGTGAGGGAAGAGAGCTTCGGAAGGCAGGACTCGCCGGTAAGCAGTGCTCATGGAACTGGAGCCTCACTTGGTTCTGTAAGTGCACAGCTCTTATGGGCCACTGCCTTCCCCAGGGGCTAAGTACAGATCTCTGGCAGAGCTTACTACACTCTTGGGACTGAAATCTCATCAAATGAGACCTGCTGAAAAAGAAAAGGTTGTTTTTGAAGTCCTCGATTTTATGCAATTATGCGTTTTCTCTGGTGGAGTACTAGTCAGTCTCCTCTGCTGAACAAGTGTCGTGTGAAAGCCAGAGCTTATACTATTGATACAAGCTTTCTGGACTTTGGATGAAAGAAGCTGGATTGGCTTAATATTTCAATTATGAAATCTGTTTTTAGGCCCGAAAGAATGAACTTGCCATTGAAGATATGGACGGTGGTACTTTTACCATTAGCAATGGAGGCGTGTTTGGCTCACTCTTTGGAACTCCCATTATCAACCCCCCTCAGTCTGCCATCCTGGGCATGCATGCCATCTTTGACAGGCCAGTGGCCATTGGAGGCAAGGTAGGAACCGTCACTTCTAAAGTCCTAGTGGCTAGGTGATAATGAGAGGAAAATTGAACTAAATGGTAATTATAAAACATTCACTATAATTTTCAGGCCTCAGTTCCATTTGTTAGTTTCTAATTACTAACTAAAGCACTGATTCTCAAATTATGGTCTGTGAATCAGCATCATCTAGAAACTTGTTAGAAATGTAAATTCTGACTCTGTCCCAGACTTGCAGAAGCAGAATTATGGATGATTCTGATGTACGTTAAAGATTGAGAACCACTGAGCTGAGAAGGCATGTTCCTTCATCTGGGATGAGTCAATAAGCTTCATTGTCTGGGTGCCGTAGGGAGTGGGGTATACTGTTTAGACATGGTTTCTTCCCCCTGGGGAAACAGGACAATAATGCACAGCAGTCTACGAGCTGCCCAGTTGTATAGTAAAGCTTAGAGGTTCTCTGGGAATTGAGGGAATGAAGTGAAAGGGGTAAAGGGCTTGAGCTGGCTCTTGGAAGATATGTTGGTAGGAAAAAGCTTTCTGGGACTGTGTTGTGGTTTTTTCTGAGACGGGGTCTCACTTTGTCACCCAGGCTGGAATGCAGTGGCGTGATCACAGCTCACTGTAACTTTGAACTCCTGGGCTCAAGTGATCCTGCCTCAGCCTCCTGAATAGCTGGGACCACAGGCATGCACCACCACACCCTGCTTATTTTTTGTAGAGACAGGATCTTGCTTTGTTGTCCAGGATGGTCTCAAACTCCTGGCTTCAAGTGATCCTCCTCCCTCAGCCTCTCAAAGTGCTGGGATTACAGGCATGATCTGTAACCTTTTGGGCTTTAGAATCTTTTGGGGTCACTAACTCCTTTGTGAATCCAAAATCCATAGATCTCCCCAGAAAATGCCCATGCACCCATGTTTGCATATAGTTTCAGAATTTGTAGACCCCAGATTTAAAAAAAAAATTTTTTTTGAGACAGAGTCTTACTCTGTCACCCCAGGTAGAGTGCAGTGGTTTCTTCGTAGCTCACTGTAGCCTCAAACCTCTGGGCTAAAGTGATCCTCCTGCCTCAAACCTCCCAAGTAGCTGGGACTGCGGGTGTGTGCCACCATGCCTGGCTAATTTTTCTATTTTTAGTAGAGACATGGTGTCAGTCTTGCTCAGGCTGTTCTCAAACTCCTCAGGTCAAGTGATCCTTTTGCCTTGGTGCCTCCCAAAGTGCTAGGATTACAGGCGTGAGCCATCATGCTCAGCCAAAAAAATTTTTTTCTACTATAACCCCAAAGAAACAATTGCATGCAGCCAGACTGAAGAAAAAACCTTCACTATAGGCAACAGATAAGTTAGATGGCAGAGTTTTTTGTTGTTTTTAAAGGTAGTCATGGGGAGGTGAGGAGACTTCCATTGGTTAAACTTTCTGAGTGGGAGCACTTTGCGCTGAGGGGTAAGGCTTGGTGTTTGAAAATGTTGTTAGTTCTAAAGGCAACATCAATAGGAAAGGCTTTGGAGCTAGGAACTTTCCTATGGGCCATACTTTCTCACCTCCTCCAGCAGGGCTTTCTCCTGCCTGTGGAAGACAGACCTATTTGCCTTTCCTTTCTATAGGTGGAGGTTCGGCCCATGATGTACGTGGCACTGACTTACGACCACCGGCTGATTGATGGCAGAGAGGCCGTGACTTTCCTACGCAAAATCAAGGCAGCAGTAGAGGATCCCAGAGTCCTCCTCCTGGACCTTTAGGAGGAAGCCACATGCCCTACAAATCTGTCATGCAGGAACTGAAAACCGGTCTTCTCCCTGTCCCCTCACGGGTCCCAGGTTAGCCTGGTGACAGGCAGGCACATGCTGTTGGCCTCAAGCAAGGAAGCAGGGCACTATCTAACCAGCAGTTGAAGGTCCTTTCTTGGTGTTCCTGCCAGGCGTTCTCCCTCTCTGTACCCGTCTCTCACCCACAAATATCTTATTTCCTTGGGCTTGAGAGAGAGAGCGCCTTAATGGATGCTCATTATATTCCTGCTTTTCTTCAATCAGCACTCTGCAAAGGTGATTTTGCTTCTCCCCAGTACACTATAGGGACACCACCGGGACCATGTGATTATGTTTCTATCTTTTGAAAGTCTGCTCTCCAGAGACGCCTAGGAGGATGCTGTGCCTCCCAAGCTCACAGCAGCCTCTGTCCTGGCTGTGCACGTTCTCACTTGATTCCACCTGTGTGGAGGTATTGAACACAGGTGAAGAGGTGCTGCTTTGCTTCATAAACGGCACCTTCATTCTCAGCTGTCATTGACTTCAAGATGCCTCTTCTACCTCTTCCAGGAAGCACAGGCCAGGGGATTGTTGAGTGGGGGGAGAGGGCAGAGGCCCTCTGAGGTCATACGTTGTAATCATAGATGGGGCAGAGCAGGCCTGCCCTCACACTCCCCGTCGTAGGCTCATGCCAGGAAGGTTTGTTTGGCACAATCACACGTTGCTATAGTCGTGCCAACCCTTTCCAGGCTGCTAAGAACCATTCTAGCACATTGTTCTCATTTAGAGCAGATCCTGGCACATCATGGCAGTGGGACCGAGCGTGGGGAGCCTGGTATAGAGACTGGGGAGGGGAGGCCTCCTCTGTACTGGCTCAGGTTGACTTGAGCTTTTAAATTCAAGTTGGTATAAGCACGTGGACTGAGGAGGCGGTTCTGTTCCTTCCTGCGTTCTAGCCTGTAGGGAGCAGAGTCTTGGCTCTTCCTCTGCAGGACACTGGTCTGGGGGAGGATGGACTGTGGTAGGAACCAGCCTTGAAGTGTTAGTACACAGTGGTAAAATGGCTTTACGTCTCTAAAGTACTGCCCTTGGGTTGGGGCACAATCATTGGAATTCCTTGGAGGATGGTTAAATGCAAGTATCTTGTCATGAAAGCTACTGAGATTCATGGCTTTGTATCCAACCACATCCAGGCCAGAGGCTGCTGACACTTGACACTGGGGCCAGTTAGTGTGGAGTGCCCTTTCGTATCTTGAGCCAAGAAGCAAGGCCTGGGATGGGGGGAGGGGGGAGGGGGGAGCCAATACTGAGTGCCTGCAGCATCTGCTACGTCTTCACTATTCAGAACTTGTAACTAAAATATTTAAAGAAACTGATTTTAAATGCAAATTAAAGGGCAAATGTTCTCAAATAGGGTTCCTGTATCTGTGTTCCTTTTGGTTACTAAGCCTATATAAGTCCCCAGCACTGTTACTCCAGATGGTGGTGGTTAGCATTGAAAGCCACTTAATGCCCCATCCGTTATCCTGATACCCCATACTTTTGAAGTAAGTGCTGTACTAATTTGACAAAAGTAGAACCCTGACTGCAGCCAGGAAAGCTTAATAGTCTCAGTCCCCTGCTTCCTTCCAGTGAGCACCTTGAGCCTGTCAAGCCATGTTCTTGAAGACAAATTGGGGTCTACACATTTGTGAAGCCACTCCAACACACCAGTAGACATGTGCATTTTTGTGGGGGGCTTGCCTTATTTCTGGGATAGACTGGGGAGGTGAGGGGGCATCTCATAATTTCATTTGGATTTGACTGCCACATGTGTAACAAGATACTCAAGGTCTGTGTGAACAAATGAGGGTAGATCCCTCCCTCTGGAGCAGTGGTCTGTGAGAGTGAATGGATAGGGTTGGTGGCTGTCCTAGACTGACTGCAAGTGACAGGCATGATGGTGTCCCAGTTGAAACACAGCTTTCCACACCGTTTCTGTCTGCTGATCTCATTGGCAGTGAGGCCATCCCTCATTTGAAGGTCTGTCATGGGAAGGAAGTGGGTCCCAGAGGGGAGAACTTAACAGCTAGTAGGTAGAAAAAAATAATTAAGTACAATGAAAAGAAGAACTTGAGAATTATCTCAGGTCCAGGGCTTGGTGCTAGAAGCTTTAATTTCTCTAGTAAACCTATAGAGGTATTTTCACATTTTTTCCAAAAAGTCAGCCAACTGGACAGTATTCTGAAGTAGGATCCGAACACAGTGCTGGATGTGTAATGTTGGATGGAGGAGGCCCAAAAGCTCCAGAAGTGACTTCCACTTCATGAAGCAGTGGTTGCAAGTGGTCTGGTCAGACTTAGGGAACGGTAGTTGAAGGAACACCAACTTGTGAACCTGCTCTACCAGGCTCTGACTAGGTTGTAGCTTTCACCTCCTTGAGCCCATTTTCTCAGGAGCTACTGTCTATCTCAAGGGGTCACTGTGAGGATTAAACTAGTATTCCCCACAGGCACCATGACCTCCTTCCAAGGCTTTTCTTCCTAGCTTCCACAGAGCTCAGTCCTCACCTTCACACACAGTCACCACTTCCCCTGAGGCCTGGGGCTGCTCTGCTGGGGCAGGGGTGGGGAAATGCCACTTGCCACCAGTCCTGTTTCCTACTTCCTAGCAGCCTCTAAGCTCGCTCTGATGGAGTTTCTCTAGGGGAGCCTTCCTGTCTTGCATTAATGGACCAAGGACATCACAGGCAAGAGCAGGCTTTACTGGGGGGCTAGGCAAATCCCAAGGAAAGCCAGCACGTGAACCACAGAGAATCATACACAGGCTGTGCTTTCCCATGTTTTCTCTGCCCCTAGAGTCCTCCTGAGGAGCCTGAGGTGCACTGTGGTGCCTCCCCGCGGGGCACAGGTCTCTCGCCTGAGAGTTGGGCCTTCAGAGCCAGACTGGTGAACAATGTCAGAGGCGCCATCTGGTGGTGACAGACATTGGTGGGAAAGGATCTGGGGGCAGCGGTGTGGAAGTTTCTCAGGTGCCATACCCCAGTGATAGCGTGAATCCTGAGAGGAGCCCCCAAAGCTGAGGGGATTGTCTTTGGGGTAACCACTCACCCCAGTTCTTCAGAGACCA
Organism: Cheirogaleus medius; assembly: GCA_008086735.1. NCBI lineage: Eukaryota > Metazoa > Chordata > Mammalia > Primates > Cheirogaleidae > Cheirogaleus > Cheirogaleus medius. The sequence continues at coordinate 23,386,403 of VBSM01001979.1, read as the reverse complement.
GAAACATCTTATTTCAGGCTGAGTGTGGGTAATTGTTCCATGTGTTTGGTGGTTTCTTATTCCAAAAGGGTATGAAGTCTCAGTGGGCAGTAATTAGTGGAACCTCAAGACCAAAATGCAGAGTGGTCCGCAGAACCAGTGCCTGAGAAGGAAATCCTCATGGGGACGACTCATCTTAGCTGCTTTCGCCTAGAGGCTGAGTTGCCATGTCCCCTCAGACCCCTGGAGCAGGCTCCCCACTCCCCCACACAGGTGGGCCAGCTGGGGGGGAAATCCTCTTTATTCTGTTTTCAAACTTATTCTAAGTGGCAGAGCTGTGCATTCCCCTCCTTCCCCCCCATTCCTTCTCCTCTGTTTTCCTCGCCACCCTTCCTTTTACTTTCCAAAGTCTGAAATCACAAGATGGGGTCATGGAGTGGAGAGTGGATCATCCTGTCCCCACCCACACTGCAGATTCCTTCCCTGCGTCCCCCCCCACCTTCCCCCACCACAGGAACAGCTTCTGGTGGGAGAGGCCCACTGGTTGCAAGATGACCACCCAGGATAGCCTGGTTTGGGTCCACTGAGCCAGTGGATCAGTATCCTGAGATGAGTTTCCAGAGATGACCCAAGTGGGGCACAACATGGCAGTGCATGAGTCACAAAACTTGGGGTCAGTAGTTCAGAGCCAGTGCCACAGAAGGCACCCTTTAACATGGCAGGTCCGAGTGAAAGTTACAAGGCATGCGTGCAACAGGTGTCTGCTGACCGGTGGGTGGGAGGTGCAGGCTGCTTAGCAGGGTGAGCCTCACTGCCCCTCCCCCTTCGCTTCTCCAGGAGCTGGCCTTTCCAGGGCCCAGGGGGAGCCTTGGGTGACAGGCAGAAGAGAGGAGATCCAGACCAGGCCAGCTGCTTCCATCACCCATTCGGCCCCTCTTACCCCACCAGTTTGCTCCACTGGATAGCACTGAAAAAGGGGTGGGACTTGAGCTTGCTGACACCACTGCCTCCAGCGCCCAGGCGCCGGGTGGGCTCGAACTTCAGCAGCTGTAGAGAGAGGCCCCGTCAGCTCTCTGGGCAGTTCCTCCCCACTCCCACCACTGAGGCACGGCTGACCTCCAGGGACGCCCATCACCATGGCTCCTAGGGGCTTGCTCCCTACCAGTCCGGCCCACAGAACACCCATTTTTACCCTGGGGCACATGGTAGTGTTTGACCACCACCACATAGAAATTTGTTGTCCCTGTTGCCTTCCTGCACCTGTATCAGATGCTGAGTAGGAGGCATACACAGTTCCCACGCGGCTCTCCCCTCCAGCCCCCACCCTGAGGCCAAGCAGCTGCCTCCTCTAGGCTGGCCCATCTCACCTCAGTCAGCAGGGAGGCTGCTGGGCGACTGAGCCACTCAGGCAGCTGGAGCTGGGTGTGGGCCTGGATTCCTGAGGGGTGGCTCTGGGACAGGGCCTGGGAGGACACAGGGAAGGGCCTCTGAAGAGGCATCCCCAGGAAAGTCTGTGCACCCCTCCCCTGGATGATGATGGCGATAGTTGCCTTTTGCTTTGCATTTGCTGTGTGCCGGCCACTGCTAAATGCCTGACATGTGTTGGCTATTAAAGATGAGAAGCAGGCTCAGAGAGGTAAAGGAACTTGTGCTGAGTTCAGGGTTTGAACCCAGGCCCCTGTGGCTCCAAACTTGCTAGAAGCATCAATCTTGGGTTGCAGTTAGGGTGGGTACTCTATTGGGAACAACACTGGAACTCTTCTCCGTACAAAAAAAATCCCCAGAGGTTACTCATTTGACAGCAGGCCATGGCATGCTACCATCAGAGCCAAGGCAGGGGCATGGCAAGAAAAGAAAGTAGGACCTCTCCACACCCCAGAAAGGTGCAGCTTTGGAGAGAGAGGGGCTGTCTGGAGGTAAGTATGGGCTTCAGGGAACTCCCAGGAAGGCCAGCAGCTGTGGGCTGGAGAGGTGGTGGGGGACCAGGAACAGATAGCCATTCTGGGATTATTGGCAGCCAGGGCTCTCAGAGGCCCTGGGCTATGGGACAAAAACAGGAGGGAGCCAGGATGGACTGGTCACATCTGGACTTCAGGTCACACTGCATTTAAGCTGGCTGTTTCCTGCTCAAATACAGTTTGGCCTCTCCCTTGCTGCCTAACATAATTGGCTTCAGATGCAAACTGAGCTTGGGTGGGGGGGGGGTGCTAGGCAGAGGCGGGGAAGACAGGGCAGGGTCGTCATCCTGTGCAAGGGTGTTTGCAGGGGGAACTTTGAGCTCTTGGCTGACCCAGGCTGGACAGGATGGCTGCTGGCCTGGATGCAAGAGCCCCTGTCTCCCATCCTCCAGCTAAGGTCTCAGGGTTACAGCCCCAGAGGGCGTGGGTGGGAGGAGTGAGCAGTGGGGAGAGGAGGAGGCGCAGGGAAGGATCCAGTGGCCTCCCAGGGAAGAAGGGCTGTGTCAAATTCTACACTCCCTTCAAACCTAGGCCCAGGCTCTTTCTTCTAGAAACCTTCCCTGACCATCTCAACTCAGCTCTCATTCACCTAAGTTAACAGTCTCGTTGGCTATAGGCACTAGTGTGGTGAGGGTGCTGAGTATGTCCATGGCTTGGGGGTGTGGCTGTGCTGGCAGGACCCCCAGCCCACACGTCCGGTCCAGCTACTCACCGTTCCCGTCAGCAGTTCATACAGTAGAGACCCAAAGCTCCACCAGTCACAGGCTTCTGTCAGCTCAGAAATCCCACCCACCTCTGCGGAACAAGAACACACATGTCCCAGCCTCACCCAAGAGGGTCTTCTCTATTCTCCTCATCCTACCCAGACACCACCCACTCCCTCTGTCATCCTCAGCCCCCAGCCTCAACCTGCACAAAGGCACCCAAGATCTAGGGCCACCCCGCCCTCCCTGCTGCTTGCCTGGGGCACTGTACAGGTTGTCCGCAGCCTCCCTGCAGCACTGGGGCTCCACTTCTGACCACTGGCCAAAATACGTAAGCCGGAGGTGACCTTATCATCCAGTATATGGGGAGGAATGAGGGGAAGACAAAGATTGAGGGTAGCCACCACTGAGCAGCTGGCATGGGGAAGGGGTTCCAGGGCTTCCCCCAGTAGTCACACGGCAGGAGCTAATGTCATGCTGGGCAGAGCCTCCCTCTGGGCACAGCCGCCAGAGACCACGGGGTACTCCTAGGAGCTGCTGGCCTGGGCTCATGAGGGGCAAAAGGCTGCAAATTCCCAAGCTCCACCTTGGCCACTAGGCTCGGGCATAGAGTCCCGGGTGAAAGGCTGGATGGGGACAGGGGAGAAGAAGACAACCTTGGAGGGCCCTTGACTTTGGGGAACTTTCCTTCTCTGTCTGGAGGCTTTGAGGGCCTCCCACCTGAGGGGTGGGGCAGGGCACCTACCTGCCTGGTCCAGGAGCAGGTTCCGGGGGTTGAGGTCCCGGCACAGCAGCCCCTGCTCGTGCAGAGCTTCCAGAGCCACCAGCATCTCCGCCGCCCACTGCTTCACCTGCTCCTCCTGCACGGTCCAGGCGGCCCTGCCACACCCCTGGCTGGCCCCATCCACTGGCATTGACAGGTGGCTCTGACCCCTGCCTCGGCCACAGCCCCCCAGCACCCGGTCAGCCCCCTCACGAACCCAAGGGAGCCCCCGAGGGGGCCTAGGGTTCGCGCTCTGGCCCGCCCGCCTGGCTTGACAGTGCAGGTGGCCACTTGGGGCCTTTGGAAGGTCCGAGGAGCAGGAAGCGCTAGTCCTGGCTGTGGATTCATCTTCAGCCTCTCTCTGGGGTCTGATGGATGGGGCCTCCTTGGTGGGGGGAAGGCTCTGAGAAGTCCGAGGAGGCTCCAGGGAGATTCTGTCCTGCCTGGGGGTGTGGCCGTGGGGAAGCCGCGCTGGGGTCAGGAGGCTGAGGTAGGAGTTGAGCTGAACCTTCATCCTCTCCTGGGTGGAGCCCGACCTGAGCCCAGAATGCCTGGGGTGCGCCTGGGAGAGCAGGTGGGACCAGAGAGTGCCTCCTGGGCCATGCAGAGGGAACAGCGAGCATGGGGACGGGGAGAAGAAGAGCGTGGACACCAGGTCCCTGCCCGCTCCTGCCTCCCCTCTGTCTTGGGCATGGGCTCTCCAACTTCTGGAGATCTTGATCTAGTCCACTCTCCTCACCTCTGCTCCCTACCACCCCTCAGCCTAGCATGCCCTCTCCCCTCCTCTCCACCCACCTAAAGTGGGCCCGGCCTCACAACCTGGCACACCATAGATGCTTAACCCCAAGTAGATGTAAAGTATTGTCAATGTCCTTGGTTTGGGTGGTGAGTTCACCAGTGTTCAACATATTATACCTTTTTTTAGGGAGACTGATATAATGAAATTTAAAGGCCAGGTACAGGATGACTAAGGATGTGTATTGTACCTCTTTTAAAAAATCATCCATATAATCAATAAATATCTGCTGCATGACCCAGTTCCTGTCTTTATAGCTTCAGTCACCATTGTCCCATGTGGCCACTCCTGAGGGATGGGCACAGCCCAGAAAAATGAAAAAAGACTGGAGGAAACAGGTGACAGAGGAGACAGCTGCATAAATGCCCACAGGCCCCCTAGGGTGTGGACATCCTCTCCACGATATGGCCTTCCCCCTTGGCACCACACACAGGCTCATGACAGCCTGATCTGCCATCGGCCTCCAGGAAGGTTGGGTCCTCTGGTGTCTGTTGCACGTCTGGTGCAAGCTACGCCCCTCCCCAGGGCCCAGCATTTTAAGGGGGTAGGTGATGACAATATCCCAAAGGCCTGAAGAACTGGCAGGGGCCCCTCAGGCCCCCTCACCTTGCACATGCTCCAGGTGCAGGAAGATGGAGTCCTCGCTCACGAAGTACCGCAGCAGCTTGGCCATGTAGGGGACTCCGTGCGGGATGATGGTCAGCCGCTCCCGGCTCACCATGTGGCACCTGGGGAGGCTCTGGGAGGGGGCAAGGCAGAGACTGCTATTAGGTGACATCCTAGCCCTGGCTTCAGGGGTGTCTAGATGAGGGGTGGGAGCCACCCAGAGGAGCAGCCACCTCCCCCAGTTCCTGACCTGGCCGTCACCCCTGCTTCCCCCCTGCTTCCCCCTTGGAATCCAGGTCCTCCACCCTCTGGCAAGGACGAGGCAGTGTGTGAGTGAGTGTGTGTGTGAGTGTGAGAGAGAGAGAGAGAGAGAGAGTGTGTGTGTGTCTAGTCTGTCTGGCAGGCAGTGGGCAGGCTCCAGGCGGAGCAGTCAGCTTGTGGATTTGGAGGGAACACAGGCTTCAGATGCAGGTTCTGGGTGGGTTTCCAGGAGCTGTGAGAAAGTCCCAAGGGGGATGCAGAATGGCAGGGGGCTGGGTGGCACCTGCCTTCACCACGAAGGTCCCTCCAGTTGCTGGGTCCTGGACCAGCTGCACCTGCCAAAGTCCAGGAGACACTGGTCAAGGCACGTGCTAGTTGCTGGGGGCTCCATGACCCCAGCTCTAGCCCCCCGTTTCCTCCACCGAGGCAGACTCACTCCAGGGCAGGGCGGGCTTTGGTGGTGCAGAGATTCCCCTCCCTCACCTGACATCCATCCTGTCCTGCTCCTGCGCCCTTGCTAGACCTGCAGGTCTCAGCTCAGGTGCTGCCTCCTCCAGGAAGTCTTCCCAAGAGTAGGGGGTGGGGTCCAGTGTCGTCTGTCTCCAGTGCTCTCTGGGCTCACCCTCGGGGGAGCCTTAGCACATCGTCTAATCTCCTGTCTCCCTGCTAGTCTGTGAGCTCTGTGAGGGCAGGGGCCAGCTCCGCATTCCCAAAGCCCTGCACGGCGCAGGGATGTCACAGGTGCTGCGCACATGCATGCTGAGTGGCCCGGAGCCTCAGCTCAGCCTGAGTTGGGGGGCACTTTAGAAGAATGCCCCTCTCTCTCCCTGCCCACGCTGGGCCCGGCCCCACGCAGCCTGAGGGGAGGGTTGAGGAAGTCCTGTTCTGCCTGGACCCACCCTGGGCCTCAGCTGTAGGAGGGGGGACTCGGGTGCACCCAGGGCAGGAAGGTGGGAGATTTGGCTCAGATGAGGGGCATGTTTAGGCTAGACCAGCACCCTGTGTTGGGACTCCCTGGCCCTCGGCCTGCCCTGCACACACTCCCCAGGGAGGGCCTTGGCCAGCTGTGGGGGGTGCTGTGGGGAGGAGCCAGGCCCTGAGGCCAGGCCACTGGGCCATGGTGAAGGCTGCAGCCTAGATCAGGGTAGGGGAAGGGCATTGGGTTTAGGTCTCAGGCAAGAGAATTTTCTCATCTACCAAACAGGAATTACAAATGCCCACCTTCCCTACATCACTGGTTTGCTGAGCCGTAAGTGGGAAAGGCCTCTGTGAATGTAAAGGCCGTGACAAGGCCTACCAAGTCGCATCGCCTCTCGGAACCTTGCTGTTCTTAACTGCAAAATGGGGTCATAGCAGCACCTCCTTCTGAGGGTCATCAGGCAGATTCTACACAAGCCAACCATTCAAGTACAGAAGCAGCTGCGCCTGCCACAGAGCGCACCCTCGATCACCTGATAACCCACAGTGATTGCCATCAGTGTTGGCGCAGGGGAAACCCACACTGGCGATACGGCACTTACTCCATGCTAAGCACCTTACATAGCTTATTTGATTTTAGCCCCACAACTCTACCAGGTGAGAGTTATCAGTGACCCATTTTACTGATGAAGATATTGGGGTTCAGAGAGGTTATGTCGCCAACGCTCCCACTGCTAATAAGTGGTAGAGTGAGGATTTGAATCCAGGCAGCCTGATGCCAGAGCCCTGCAGACTTAACTGCAACTGAGGGCACAGCCCAGTGACCTTGGCAACTGCCTTCCCTTCTGGGCCTCAGTTTCCCCATCATCAGTAAAATGAAGGCCTCAGACTCGATGAGCACCCAGGGCCCTCTCTGCAGCAGGCGGTGAGGTATCCCTTCTGACCGCCAGAGGACTCCCCTCCAGTGGCCAGGGACCAAGCCCAGCCGGGCCTTGGCTCCCTGGCCACACTTGTGCAATGCTTGAAAAAGAAAGGAAGAAAACTCTGGAGTCATTTAGGAGAACAGAGTTTCCCACAAGTCCTGACACCCCGGATAATTCCCCACCAGCCCCTGCCAAGTGGGATTCCCCGCCACCCCGTCCTGGGCAGGGCCCTCTATTGTACAGCCCAGAAAAGCAGTGGGGAAGCCCGAGGAGGCCAGAAATCAAAGCTGATTCGTACATTCAAACAACTGCATTTAAAATATATATATATATTCAAACCAACCTATTTATTTAGAAAGAATTAGACCCAAATATCAACAGTGATTATCTCTGAGTTAGGCAGGATGGCAGGGGGTTTCCCCCCTGTTTTAAACTCTGTTCTCTTTTATTATACCTCCGAACGGCAGCAGAGGGGGCATTTTCCCATTAATACTATCAATCAAAAAACCTTCTTTTGCTCAGTAGTTCGGAGGACAGAGCACTATCTAGTCCCTTGACCTCTATGAACCTGTTTCATTCTCTGTAGGACAATTATTAAAATGCAGCACTGTCCAAGAGAACCTCCTGTTGTGACGGAAATGCAAATCCACACTGTTTAATATGGAACCAAAAGCCACATGAGGCCACCATACCCTTGAAATGTGGCTGGTGCACCTGAGACACAGATTACTTCCTTTTAATTAACATTACTGTCCACAGTCCTATGTGGCTAGTGACTGCTGTGGTGGACAGCACAGGATAATGCTTTTTCACCCAGGGTGACTGTGAGGGTTTAATGCCACAGCTCTGTAAATGAGAACGCGCCTCGACTGTCAGGCGAGCCTTCCTCATGGCAGGAAGGCAGGTAGAGCTGGGTGCCTGCTGTCGTCTTTTTAAAAAGGGCAATCTTTTTTTTTTTTTTTTTAAACCCATTGAGTTCTTAGGACACAGGAACAATTAAAGCTTTGGTGAAACACAGTAAACCTTTTCTTTTTAAAGATGCACAAAGTATCAAAATCCCAGGAGGACTCTCTCATGGAACAAACAAATCCAAAAGCTTCAAACAGGTTCTCAAGCTCAAAGGCCCATGGGGCCAGACCTGGGAGCAAAGCGGGCAGCCCCTCCCCCACTCTCTGCAGCCACATGGGAATGTGAACCCAGCATCTCCAGATCTGATTTTTCAAGAGAAGCAGGAAATTTGGACTTTTATAAAAATGTTGGTAAAGTTTTTTTAAAAACACCCCTGTGTTCCAGCCAAATAAAACAAGAAGTGACTTGGATGACCTTTTTCTTCCCATCCCGGACTCAGAGCCTGGCTCCTAGACAAGGCTCAGTAAACACCCAGGGATGTCTTCCCGGCCCCCAGGCTCCCTGAGAGCAGCCCCTTGGGTATTTCGGCTGCCTGCTCGTCCCTGCCCCACCCACCTCACTGCTCCCTGCCACCCTGCACCCCTGCCAGCATCTCTTCAGCCCCTGGAGACCTCCTACCCAGCCCAGTTAGCCCTAACAGCTGGACACCTCTAGGGACACTCAGGTATCATCCTGAGCAAGCCCTTTGCTCCCTCCCTGGGCCTGCAGGCTGCTGCTGGCCGGCACTGCCTCCCGCCCAGATCTGCCTGGGTAGTGCCAGGGGACAGGAACCGGGGCTGGCCACAGGGCCCAGGTCCAGTGGCTATAACTAACACCTTTCCTAATTTGGGGAGAGTACTGTTCCTGGCGTGGGTGTCACACGGGAAGGAAGCAGGGTGTCAGGAGGGAGGTGCAGTCCATAGTTGAGTGCCCCAGAAAGGGTGAAAAAGGAAAGAAGGGCTTTCCATCTGCACAGCCTCACCTCCGAATACTAGATTCCTAAAGTGCTTTCCTGGGGCTAAACAAATTTAGGGAATTCTGTCACAGATCGCCCTCTTAGAGACCCCTGGTGTACATTTGCATCCTAAAAGCTCTCAGAACTCCTATAATTAAGAAACTCTGGGCCTCATGCCTGTAATCCTAGCACTCTGGGAGGCTGAGGCGGGTGGATCGCTCAAG
>VBSM01001979.1:23357815-23369792 GCA_008086735.1 Cheirogaleus medius | reverse complement strand
CTTGTCCCCCTCAAAACCTTTCCCAACTCCATCCTGATGATTCACTTGTCCTGTTGGTCAGGTAAAAAATCCTGCAACCATCCTGACTTCCCTTATTTTCTCACAACCCACATAAAAGTCATTAGAATATCATAATGGTTATTCCTGCAAAATATATCCAGCATCCAACTGCCTCTCACCCCCTCCACTGCTGTGATTCCCTTAGGAGTGTCTTTATCTCGTGCCTGATTTACTGTAGGAGATTCTTGTTTCTCCCCTTGCCATACTAGAGGCAATTCTCAACATTGCATCCGGGGAATCTTCTTGAGGTACAAATCAGATTCTGTCCCTCCTCTGCTCAAAACCCTGCAAGAGCTCCCATCCTACTCCAAGAAAAAACTGAAAGTCCCTGCTATGGAGTCCAGGGCCCTCATGGTCACTTCCCCGCACCACCACCCCATTCCTTCTCGTCTTCTGCTAACCTCACTATTCAACTCCAGCTGCTCACTGCCCCTGGCACACACCAGGCCACTCTCACCCCAGGGCCTTTGCCCTGCAGCTGCCATCCTCTTGGAATAGTTGGCCTCCCAATATCTGCCTGGTTATCCCTGTCCCTATTTTGCTCTGATGTGACTTTCTTGTGAGACCTACCTACTCCAACTACACCTCACCCCAGCACCTCCATCCTCCCTCACCCTGATCTTCCATCTTCTATTCCATTGTGCTTAATCCTGTTAGCATGCTGTATAATTTATTCACTTGTTTCTATGTTTATTTTCTTTCCCACTCCCAGCGTAAGATCCACATGGCCAGGGTTTGTCTGCTTTGTTCACTGCTATAGCCCAAGTGCCTAGAACTGCATCTGGCACATGGTGTTACTCAATAAATATTTGCCGAATGAATGAGTGAATGCTAAAGAATAAGAAGGAATTAATCAGGAACAGAATATGTGTAAATGCCTTAACAAACTAAGGGAGGAAAAATAACATTTGCTCATCAGACATAAAGTCATTTGATAAAAGTTAACACCCATTGATGATAAAGACAACCTCTTAACTTGCTTAATAAACTCTAAACCAACTCATGAACTTTACTTCTTAACCTGATAAAGGGTTATTTCCCAGAAAGTTAGAGCAAACACATGTGCAATGGTGGAGCATCGGCAGCGTTCCCATGGTCCAGCTGTTCTCCGGCATGTGGTAGGATCCCGCTTCCCTATTCTTTTGGAAGTTGGGCTCAGCCATGGCACTTGCTTTGAAATGCTATTGAACAAAACATGTGTTGCTTTAGGGAGGGAACTTCCAAAGCCAGTGCATGAATCATCTCACCCCTTCCTCCTGCCGTAGTGTCACAGAAGCACCTGTCCATGGAGCCACGGAGCCTCCATCAGCCTGGATCTCTGGGAAATGGAACCTCCTCCCCCATCCCTCGACTTGTGTTGGACGTGAAGTGTGAGTGGAAAATAAATTTGTATTGCATTAAGCCACTATATTTTGGGATTGTTTGTTACTGCAGTATCTCTTGACCTATCCTGAATGATATACCCAATATCTTCAGAAATGAGCAAATCCTTCTACTCTTCTTCAATGTCCTGGAAGTTACAACTAATGCAATAAGGAATTAAAGACAAATAAGAAGTTTAAAGATTAGAAAAGAAGAGGCCAAATTGCCATTGTTTGTGGTGATGTGATTGAGCATTCCACCTGGAAAACCTAAGAGCAACAATTGGGGAGTTCAGCAAAGTGGCTGGACACAAATCAATATTAATAAAGCAATAGCTTTCCTATATATCAGCAATAACAATTTGAAGATGTAATAATAATTTTAAAATCCCATTCACCACAGTAACAAAACTATGAAATACTTAGGAATAAACTAATCAGAAATATGTAAGGCCTTCATGGAGAAAATAGTAGGCTTATACTGAAGGATGCAAAACAGACCCAAATAAATGGAGATATGTTCAAGAATGGGATGACTACTATTGTAAAAATGCCAATTCTCCCCAAACTAATTTAAAACTTCAATGCAATCTCAATCAAAATCCCAAAAGTACTTTTCATAGAACTTGACAAGATGCTTCTAAAATTCATATGTCATTCATTTATTCCATAAAATCTTATAAAGAGCATACTATAGGTCCAAACCTGTTCTAGGTACTGGGGATACAGTGGTGAACACAACAAAATTCCTGCCTTCAGGAAGAAAAATGGAGAAAAATGATTACAAATGCGTAAACATATGGATACATAATAGCTCATGGTGATTTTACACAGTGTATATGACTGTGTAACAATAACCCCTTGACAAAGAGCAAATGGAGGGAATTAGAAGCTTGCTTTACCAGATCTAAAGTCATACCTGTTACAAAGCTACAGTTTTTATTTACTTTTATTTGTATTATTTCTTTTTGAGACAGAGTCTTGCTCTGTTGCCCGGGCTATGGTGCAGCGGCATCATCATAGGTCACTGCAACCTCAAAATCCTGGGCTTAAGTGATCCCCCACCCCACCTGCCTCAGCCTCTGAGTAGCTGGGATTACAGGCACTCACCATGACGCTCAGCTAATTTTTCTATTTTTAGTAGAGACGGAGTCTCCCTCTTGCTCAGGCTGGTCTCAAACTCCTGAGCTCAAGTGATCCTCTTGCCTCAGCTTCCCAGAGTGCTAGGATTACAGGTGTGAGCCTCATGCCTAGCGAAGCCTTCTGGATTTAGATGTGAGAGAAGTCCTAGCCCCTCCTCAGCCTCCCCCATGTGTAGTGAAAAGCCGTATTTCCAGTTGATCCAGGAGGACAGATCCAGGATGTGCCCCCAGGTTCCAACTGGGCCTGGCATCTCTCCTGCCTGGTGACCTCCATGACTCCCAGGACCTTCACCACACGTGAACCTGAGACCTCAGCTTCTGCAGCCACAGCCAGCTGTCAGCCCCGATAGAACTCCTCCGGCAGATTTCTCACCCTCTCAGGACTTCTTCCAGCTTGTCTGGCAAGTGAGAAGAGTTCACAAGCTTTGGAAGAGAATTGTGGTTGAGAGAGCGGAGGGTATCACCATTCCAGCCTAAACCTCAGGCCCCCGCTGGGGCGTCAGGTGGCCCATGTCTGGAAACACTCAGTGCTGTAGCTCCCAGTAGGGGTTGCCCACGTGGCGACTACTGGGTGGCCCAGGCTGGGTGGTGGGGCAGGGCCTTAGAGGAGAGAGGAGAAGGGGAAGACTGAGAGCATGGGGGTGGCGGTGGGGTCTCTCCCACTCTGAGTCACACTGAGGACCAGGTGTGCAGTGACCTTGCAGAGGAGCTGACTCTCCAGAGCGGCTCAGTGAGAGGTCACTATGGTGGCAGCTCCCTCTCCTGCCACCGAGGCGACACCCTCTCAGTGGACCCAACTCTGTGAGGAAGCCCTTGACCTCCTCCCGGCCTGACTGGCCTGATGGTGGTTTCCATGGTAATGAAGTTCCCTCAGGGACTAGAAGCACCATCTTTTTGGCCCAGAGCCTCTGAGGTGGGGCCTCATCTTCCTCAGTCACAGCCAAGGTCACTGGGAGGTGGAGTGTCCTGTGCTTCCCTCAGGAAAGGGAAGGGTCAGGCTTCTCAAGGAAAACAGCTGCTGGGCCCTGGTGCTGACAGATGACCATCTTCCCACACCAAGGCCCTGTCCTGTCACCGCCCTGCCAGAGCCTTGATTTCCACAGAGTCTGTAGCGGCCCTCTCTGCTGGCCACCCCAACCCAGCCCCAGATGGTCTGGCTGGCCTCTCAGGCTGGGGGCAGACAGAGTTCCCTTCCCTCCCTCCCCGCCTCCTGGCCTCGCTCTCCATCCCGAGGAGGAGTGACGTGGGGAGGAGTACGCTCTGGATTCAGTTCACTTCAGTCACTTGCTGGTCAATTTCAAAATTCTAACTCACTTAACTTACACAGCTTTGGACAAAGCCTGGGCCTAATCTTCTTCATTTGTAAAATGAGGAGGTGGAAATTAATTATTTGTAGATTTTCTCTTAGCCCCGAATTCCAAGATCATGTCACGTTCCTGTTTAAAAAAATTCAGAGCCTCCTGCCATCTGGAACAGCCCTTGCCCCCTGGCATGGCACCCAGGCCCAGCCTCCCTTCCCACTTAACCATCACCTTCTGCCTCACCTACCTTAAGCACTGGCCAAACTGCACCACGTGAGAATCCCTGAGCGACTATGCATTTTCCAGCTCTGGGTCTTTGTTCATGGGTGGCCTCCCCCTAGAATGGCTTCCCCAGTCGTCTCCCCACACACAAATCTTGCCTAGTCTTCAAGTCAGCACTCAGGTGCCACCAACTGTGCAAAGCTTGTCGTGATATTCCCCAGGTGTAGGTCATCTCAGATTTCACCTGCATTTGCTTAAGCTACATGGCCTTCTTTCCTTCTTTTACAATCACCTGTCCATCTGATTCTTCTGACTAACTTTTTAAGGTCAGAGACAATGTCTTATTTAACTCGGTGTAACCCTAGCTAATCCAGGCGCTCCACTGGGTTCAGTCTCTGCCTGGTGTCCCACTGAGCAGGCCTCTCTCCAAGACATGAGGGCCTTCAACAGCAGGGAGGCAGAGCCCTTCTTTCACTCCCCAGATCATCTCACATCAGCACAGGCTCCGCAACAAGACTCCAAGCTCCTTCTTTAGTCCCAGCCCTGAGGCCTTTTATTCATTTCTCTCTCTAGGCTTGCCCTCTCTCCCCTGGTTCTTAGGTAGATAGACTTAGCATCCCCCCCCCGCCCCCACTGTTGTGACGTCACCCTTTATTCTCCTTTTTGCTTTTTGTTTCTTTTTTTTTTTTTTGAGACACAGTCTCACTCTGTTGCCTGGGCTAGAGTGCCGTGGTATCAGCCTAGCTCACAGCAACCTCAAACTCCTGGGCTCAAACAATCCTACTGCCTCAGCCTCTTAAGTAGCTGGGACTACAGGCATGTGCCACCATGCCCGGCTAATTTATATATATATATATATTTTTTTTTTTTAGTCGTCCAGCTAATTTCTTTCTACTTTTAGTAGAGACAGAGGTCTCACTCTTGCTCAGGATGGTCTCGAACTCCTGAGCTCAAACGATCCGCCAGCCTCGGCCTCCCAGAGTGCTAGGATTACAAGCGTGAGCCACTGTGCCCGGCCTATTCTCCTTATTTCTTACAGAATAGAATTTTCTTCAGTAGGTGGGGAAACTGAGACTTCTGCATGCTAATATAGTTTGCCCCATCATACATGTATGTACTGCAAAATACCTAGAGCTAGTAGACTCAAAAAATGCCCATGAATGAGTAAGTGATGAGGGAACCAGCCCACATGCATAATTAATGCCAAACTATCTACTTCTCTTTGTCTCCAGAACCTCTTCCTAGACTAAGCCACCATAACTGGTTGCCTGGATTTGCTGCAGCCTCCAAAGTGGTATTGGTACCCCTAGTTTTGCATTCCTGGAGTCCATTTTCCACTCGGCGGGCAGAGCAATTGTTCAAAAAGGTATCCAATGTCACTCCATTCCCCTGCGTGAAGCCCTGCAATGGTCTCCCTCACAGGAGAACAAAGTTCAAACACCTTCCCTGACTTTGCCGAGCCCTTCGTGGTCTGGCCCCTGCCTGCTTCTAACATCACACCCCATATCCCGTCCATCATGCTTGAGCCACACTGGGGTTCCTTCTAGACCTTTCTATCAGCTGTGTCCTCTGGAGTGCTCTTATTCTTGATCTTCACGTGAATGACTCCTTCTTGTCCTACAAGCTTTGCCGTAGATGTCACCTCCACAGAGAGGCCTTCCTCAACCTTCTGGTCTAGAGTACCTTCCCCCAATATTCTCTCTTCACCTTCCTGATTTTGTGTTCTGGTTACCTACTGCTGCATAATAAACTGCCTCAGAACATTTTTTTATTATGATATCTCACAATTCTATGAGTCAGGAAATGAAACAGGGCACAGCGGGTATGGGTTGTCTTTGCTGGCGAGATGACTGTAGTGGCTGGGAGCTGGAGTAGCTGGGGCTGGCCGAGCCTCTCTCTCTTTCTACATCTCGAGATGGCCAGCTTGAGCTTTCTTCCAACATGCTGACCTCGGGGTAGCTGGATTTCTTACGTGGCAGCTCAGGGTTCCAAGAGACCAGGGCAGAAGCTGGTAGTTCTCCTGAAAGCAAGGCATGGAACCATTAGAGTCCCTTCTGCTATATTCTATTGATCAAAGTAGACCCAGGCAAATTCAGATTCAAAGTGAGGGAAAAGAGACCTCGCCTATTAAGTGGAAACTTTAAAAAAAACCTCTAGACTATCTCTAATAGGCCAGAACCACATTCGGGCAACCAGATATCCTCTTATTTATTTGTTTACATGGTTACATAACTTGTTTATTGAGTAAACAGTGGGATACAAAGAAACCAATTTTGTTTCCTTCCATCATTGCTTCTAGACGAACTATGTTGGTTCTCCTTTTCCTTTTCCTGTCCCGGACCAGCACTTGGGTAGATCTTCTAATGTTCCTATCACTTCAATTTATTAAAGGTCCATCCTGTTCAAGACTAGCACTTTCCCTCCCCCAGGCAGGGCCTCCCGGGGATGGTGGAGTGGGGAGGGTTGTGGTCTGCCCTTGTACCTCTTGTCCTTCCCTCTCCCAGTCCCCTTCTCTTCTTTCACACATGTGGCCATCTCTTCTCTGGCTATGAATGCTGGTATGTCTCATCCAGAGGCCAGCTCTGTTGCGGGCTCACCGCAGGCCACCCTGTACCCCTGTTCCCCAATGTGGGAGGTCCTTTCAGCTCTGTATCTGCCACCCCCACTCAGCCACTGCCCCAACCCACTCCCCATGGCCCACAGCCTGTGGGTCTCCTCACCTGAAGGCCTCCCTCTTGGGAGGACATGGGTGACACAGCTCAAGGACATGTACCTTCCATCATGTCCACCTGACCCATGGGGGATGACTGCCAGATGCCCCAAAGTGTCCTCTCTCTGTCCCTCTGTCATGCTTCAATTCCTTGCTTCCCCCCCCTCTCCATCCAGACAGCACATGGCACAGGGAGAAGAGGGGAAAGGGCCAGCACCCTGGGACTCCAGTGACCCCAGCTCCCTTTATCTCCCTTCCCTCTCCCCGGTCTTCTACTTATGGAGACTGAGAAAGGGGTGCTGGGTGATGTTTGGGTGTAGCAGAATTATTTCAACCGTCTCTCAATAAATCCTGTAGGAAACTGTGCCCAGTCCCAAATTCTTTCTTCTTTGTTTTAGAATGTGGGGTACTCAAGACCCCATTCTCCTTCGCTCTGAGTCCAGTTACCAATTCGAGCAGCAGAAAAGACCTGCCCAATATCCTCTAACACTGCGGGCCCCAACCCCCAGTCCCCGGCCTGTTGGGGACTGGGCTGCAGAGCTCCTCTGGCCTCGCCACGCCATCTGTGGAAAAATTATCTTCCATGAAACTTAGGAAATGGAACCGGGAGTCGGGGGCCCGGGACATGCACAGCAGGAGGTGAGCAGCGAGTGAGCCAGGCTCCATCACCCCCGCCCGCCCTATGGAAAAATTGCCCCTGGTGCCAAAAAGTTTGGGGACTGCTGCTTAACACACCATCATGTAAGACCCATGAGAACAGGATCCTTGTGTGTTTTAGTCCCAGCTAGATGCTTAGTGCCCAGAACAGTGTCGATGACATAGGTGATGCTCCACACACGTACAAGCAAATGGAAAGGCCCTTTGGGACCTAAAGGATCTGAATGGACCAGCCAGTCCCCTCCTACTTGCTCCTGCTGCGAGGCCCCTGGCCATGGATGTGGCTTTTTGCATCTGGCTTCCAGGAGCTCTTCTGGTTCCTGGCTAGCTCCCCGCCGGGAAACTGTCTGGATGGGAGGCTGCCCTCCGCGCTGGTGACCTCATGGAGATGCTACAGGGGCTGGGTTGGGGTTCTCAGGGCTGAGCCAGAGGCCTGGCCAAGGGCTGGGGTGCTCTCCTCAGGTCTCAGTGGGTCAAATGCAAGGGCTCGGAACAGCTGCAGCCGGAGGTGGAGAAGCAGGAGAAAGTGCGTTTCTCCTGCAGAGTGTGTCCCCCAGGGCTGCCCCACCCCCTGCTATGATCGCCAGCCAGACGCGCATTCTGACCAGCGTGTCCTCCAGGGGACACGGGCCTCAGTGAACAGACCGCCAAGGGCAGCTGCCTCTGCAGGGCCACCCCACCTGCTGGACCAACCTCGTCTTCCCGAGGTAGCCCTGTCACCTGGGTCCCTGTGGGTTTCTCCTGAGTGGACTCAAATGAGGAAGTGGGGCCAAGCAGAGAAAGCAGAACTCCCCTTCCCCCAACATGTACATTGTAACAGACACGCCTGCACCTTGCGGGGCAGAAGCAGATGGGAGCCTGATGATAAGAGGTAGGAGTTAAAAAAGGAAAGAAAGAAGGCCAGGCGCAGTGGCTCACGCCTGTAATCCTAGCACTCTGGGAGGTTGAGGCCAGCGGATCTCTCAAGGTCAGGAGTGCAAAACCAGCTCTGAGCAAGAATGAGACCCTGTCTCTACTAAAAATAGAAGAAAAATTTAATTGGCCAACTAAAGATATATAGAAAAAAAAATTAGCCGGGCATGGTGGCACATACCTGTAGTTCCAGCTACTCGGGAGGCTGAGGCAGGAGGATTGCTTAAGCCCAGGAGTTTGAGGTTGCTGTGAGCTAAGCTGACACCACAGCACTCTAGCCCGGGCTACAGAGTGAGACTCTGTCTCAAAAAAGAAAGAAACATTTTTCAGGAAGAAGCATCAGGGGCAAGGCAGAGGAAGTCGGCAGGTGAAAGGCAGGAGAAATCGGGCGGCATCTGCAGCTCCTGCAGCCGGCAGTGCCAGCAGGTGGGAGATACAGCAGCCCAGCGCCTGAGCCCAGGCCAGGCCGTCTGCCCTGAGGGCCCGGGGAGTCTGGGAGCTGTGGTCACTCAGGGTCCAGAGGGCCACGCACTGGCTGGGTGTGGGACACCCTGGGGGAAGGGATGGGGACTGTGCTCTTGAATCTGATTGTGTCCAGAGGTGGCTGGGGACAGGCCCCTCCCCAACTTTGGGACCACGGCTCCATCTTGGGAGTGCCTCATTCCAGGGAGTAGGAACAGGCTGAGCCACCCCCAGGACAGGCTTGAAGTAGTCTGTACAGGAAGTCTCCCAAGACCATCCAGGGCCCCTGAGACGCGAACCTGGGGCCCTGCTAGAACATGTCGGCCCCTCAAGTTGGCTAAGCCTCTGAAGTTAGAGGCTAAGAAACTAAGGCAGAGGGAGCCCCAGTGCCACTTGGTGAGTTAGACACAAAGCCCAGGCCTCTGCCTAGTTCAGGGCTCTTTTGACTCTCCAACAGTCATTTCGCCTTGGGCCTCAGTTTCTTCAGCTGTCAAGAGGAAGAAGGAAGAAAGCTACATGTTGACATGACCTGTGACATGCTCTCTTACAACCTGAACAGGTTTTCTTTCACTCCATCACAATCCAGCGGACTGAACAGGTTTAGTAAGACGCGGAGACTGAGGCTCGGAGAAGAAGGTGCGGACTAGACTTTCCAGACTAGAATGCTTTATTCGAGAGGATCTGGCTGGGCAGTCAGACGGCCCCTCATGGGCAGCTTGCGGGGCACAGGGGCCCTCGGGGAACCTCTCCTCTTGCCACAGCCTTCCGCTGGGACACACAGGCTCCTCCCCTGGTGACCTCATCCCCACTGGCCAGGCTGCTCCTTGTCCCTTCAGACCCACTCTGCATGTGTCCCTGAGAGGGGGCGGGATGGTAGCGCCTCAGCTGGAAAGAACAATGTCCCAGCACAAGCAGGTGGCAGAATGTGAGGAGAGGCCAGAGGGGACAAGGAGTGGCAAAAACCCTCAGGCAACCACTGTTCTCCAGAGCTGAACGTTCTGATCTCCAGGGTGAAGGGCTGCTGCCAGGAAGAGGAGGAAGTGGCTAGGTCCCCTCCACCGGCTGCCTGCCGTCCCATCCAGGGCCAAGGCGGTGACAGCAGGCTCCTGCCCCCCTTCCTTGGCCAGGAGCTCCCAAAGCAAGGGCTGCTTGTCTGTGCAGTGCCCGAGGCCCATGGACAGGTGGTGGGGCCCCTTCTCTTCTTTTCTTTAGTCCCTCTGGGATCCCCAAGGCCTCTTGGGGCTGGCTTGCCCCTCACAAGGCCACATGTCTCGCTTCTTCCCAAGCAGAAGCTCCTGTGGGTCTGTGGCTGGCTTCTTTCTTTCTCTCACGTTAAGGCACTGATTCCTGAGGGTCCTGTCCCTTCGTGCCCCTCGTCTTGGAGGGAGCGAGTCATTCAGCAGGGATACAGTTGGCTAATAAATAGAGGGCAGGTTCCAGCAGGGAGATAACCGAGAGTGTGACGGTAATAAATACACGAGCCGGGTGTGGGGTCTCTTTCCTCCGAGGGGCTGGTTACCTCCGGGGTACGGCATCTCCGCACCTGCCAGACACCAAACACAGATGGGGGGCAAGTATCAGCACACTGTGGAAGGCGGGGTCCCCTCCCATGGGGGGGCAGGCCCAGAGGGGAAGCTTGGCCAGGGGGGACGGGGAGGATGCAGCACTCTTGCTCCCTGCGTGTAGCAAGGCAGTGAGAAGCTGGAGCTACCCTTCACCACGCACTTACCCAGGTGCCCAGCCCTGTGCTAAGCACTGCCTCGTCTACCCTTAACAACATCCCGTGAGGAAGGCACTGTTATTGTCCTTTCGCAGGTGAGGAAACTGAGGCCCAGAGAGGTTAAGAAACTTGCCCAAGATCACACAGCTAGTCAGCCACAGAGTCACCTTTGAACTCAGCCTGTCTTTATGAAATGATGCCTCTGGTTACCCCAAGACAGCAGTCTTCAAACGAGGGAACTGAGTATTGATGATGCCTTTAAAGAAATCAATTTTCAGCCTCCATGTCTACTCTGCTTAACATTGTTTTCATGAGAAAGCGCCTGAGGTCTGCTTCCCCATCCACAGTTGCCCTTCTCCCTTCAGAAAGGGAGGGACCCATCTGAAATCCTGTTCAGATGCTTTGCTGCAAGGTAAAAGTATTCTGGGGTCAGGAAACAAAAGAACAATTTGAGATATTGGTGTAGGTGTTGAGAAAGGAAATGTGGCTGAGAACTGGGGAGGCAAGACTTTGGTGGTTTCAAAGGCTTTCAACAAAATTGAAGAACAACTTAATGAAATTGTCAACCATTGTGTCATTAGAAAGTAATTTTTGTTAGCAGATCACCTTGAGATTTTTGGCAAATAACTTGGAAGGAGTTCAAGTAATTGAGTGGCACGGGTCCCATGTACCTGTTCGTGTGAGCACAGTTGCTCAACCTCTTCGTCTATAAAACATGATAAACAGGAATGGAATTAATGCCGGATCCTGCCTCAGTCTGGCAGGAAATGACATTCATTAATGGATTCATTAACTAATTGAAATGAGGTAGCCACATTCATCTCAGTGAGCTGCATACCCAAGAAGATAGATTGTACTTTTATGCTTAACATTTATTAAAATATGATATATTTGTGCTGTTTTGACTGAATGTACTGATAATTACTTTGATAATTTATTCCAGGAGAAAATGTAGTTTTATGCTCACAGGAAATTTAAAATAATTCAAACTCACCATTTTTGTGGCAGATAAATATGACAAGGTGATAAATAAAAGACTTTTGAACATTAAAAATAATATTCCATTATGTTGGAATTCTGTGGGGGAAGTGAAATGGAAATACAATTTCCAGAAAAAAAGAAACAATGTAAATATGTAACTATTAAAGGGGGTGTTCATGTATTTTTTTTAAATGCTTGTTTATTTATTTATTTATTTTTTGAGACAGAGTCTCACTCTATTGCCAAGGCTAGAGTGCCGTGACATCAGCCTAGCTCACAGCAACTTCAAACTCCTGGGCTCAAGCAATCCTCCTGCCTTAGCCTCCCAAGTAGCTGGGACTACAGGCAGGCGCTACCATGCCCGGCTAATTTTTTCTATATATTTTTAGTAGGTAGGCCAATTAATTTTCTTTCTATTTTTAGTAGAGACAGGGTCTTGCTCTTGCTCA
>VBSM01001979.1:23313620-23353526 GCA_008086735.1 Cheirogaleus medius | reverse complement strand
CCTCAGCCTCCCAGAGTGCTAGGATTACAGGTGTGAGCCACCGCGCCTGGCCAAGACTTCTTTAATACGAGCAGATTTCTTTTCCAGCCTCACCTAGGTGTCCTGAGTCTTGGGATGGGGCTCAGTGAGAGGCTGAGAAAGCAGGTGGGCTGGAGGGCTGTGGGCTCAGAGCCATGATGGAAGTGGAGGCCCTGGGTTGGGTGCTGGAGTCTGGTTCCAGTTCTGGCACCTTGGCCTGCCTCCTGCCTCTCTGGGTCCCTGCTAGTGGGCAGGGCTATGGGGCATGCAGGGACACGAGGATGAGAGCCTCCCTACCTGCATGGTGACATTGGCCGTCTCCACCGGCACACAGTGCAGGTTCTCATCGCCACAGCAGCCGGTGCAGCGCAGCAGGGAGACGCAAGACGGGCTGAACATGTGCTCCACCTCGCTGGGGTACTCGGACACGATGTCCACCAGCCTCTCCAGTGCCCGGCAGTAGCTGCGGCCCCACACTTCCTGGAAGGGTACCACTGCCAGGAGGCGAGAAGGTTGGGTCAGGCCAGCAGAGACCTGCTCTTTGAAGTCCCAGACCTGGCTCCCCAGGCCCCACGGGTCTTCCAGGGTCAGCCCACACCCCCTCCCCCAAAAAGCCCCCAGCCCTAGGGGGCTTCCTGTGCTCGGAGCCTTCTAGGATCCCTGCTGGTCCCTTAGCTCATCTGCTGGACAGACATCCCCGTGGGATAGAATCTCTCAGTGACCCAAGCTCTCTGTTCTATTCTCAACTCAGGCACCTGCCTCTGCCTTGGTTCTCTGGTGCTCGGAGAAGGGTGCTCCGGCAGCGCCCCAGACCCTCTGGAGCTTTCTCAGGCCTGATCCAGTGCTGCTTCTGTCCTGGGGAACTTGCAGAAAACAGTTGGTTCTGGAGTCCCACAGGGTGGGTCGCCTTCCCTTAGTCCTCTGCTCAAACACCCTCCACGGCCCCCTCATTTCCTGCCCCACTCTGTGCCAGCTCCTCTGCCTGGCAGCCAAGACCACATCCAGCCATATGCGCCAGCCCTCCTCGTCACTTTGTCCCACCAGCCCTCGCATGGAGCCAGAGCGGCAGCGCGACAACTCCCGGCTCTGGGCTCCAGCACTTGGTGGTCCCCGTGGCTGATGTTTTCCTCTCTTCATTTCTCTCCAAATAAAGCTCACCCCCATCCACATGGCCGCCTCCCCACCTCTTCAGCTATTCCACCAAGCACAGATGTCCTCCCTGGAGCACAGCTTGGCCCCAAGGGCTTGCCTTATCTCAGTCACTGGGGACTCTTATCTCCTTTACAACCAAACTGAGGCTCTAGGAGGACAGGCAGAGGCCCCGTAAACACAGGCTGCATCATTCCCAATTGATTAGATGACTGAGGATTATCAGGGACATCCCTGACCCCCACGATGTCCCGGTGGTTATGAATGGGATCTTCTGGGAGCTGATCTGGAATCCCTCAAAAGATGCTGCTCCTTCAGGGGCAGGCCTGGGAGGCCACGCCCCAAATAGAGGCTCACAGGGAGTGGCCAGGGCCAGGAGTCCTGGCCCTACCCTGGCTATGTGACCTTGGGGCGGTCACTTAACCTTCTTGGGAATATCAGTTTCCTCTGCTGGAGAGAAAGAAGGCCAGGAATAGATGGCTGCTGAGGTTTCTCCTACGCTGACGACTGTCTGTGATTCAGCGCACACAAGCCAGCCGGGCCCAGCCAGATCTGGGGCCACAAGCAGAAAAACATCCCCGGGCCCAGGTCATCCTGCTCCACATCTGGCTCCACATCGTCTCAGCTGGAGGGGGAGGACGGAGAGCCAGGTTGTGGGGGGCCCTGTAGCCTTTGCCATGGAGCGATGGCCTCTCCCTGCAACCCCTCACTTCCTTCCATGGCCCTGCCTCGGAGGCAGAAGGGGCCGAAGT
This sequence comes from Cheirogaleus medius, assembly GCA_008086735.1. Lineage (NCBI taxonomy): Eukaryota > Metazoa > Chordata > Mammalia > Primates > Cheirogaleidae > Cheirogaleus > Cheirogaleus medius. The sequence continues at coordinate 23,351,607 of VBSM01001979.1, read as the reverse complement.
CCATTCCACTGAGCCTATGAGGACATGAGCCTCAGGGTAATCTCAGAAGAAAAATAAACTTCAGTTGCAGCAGAGGCCCTCGGGAAAGGCTGCAAGCTGGTGGAAAATACCCAAGAGGCAGTGTGTCCACGTGGAGCTGGTGGAGGCAGCGCAGAGGCAATAAACTGTGCTTATCTGGGCGTCTGCTGCTCCTGCCTGCTCTGTTCGGGGCACTGGGGCTGGGAGGGGATCCAGAGGCCGCCCCTGACTCTACCTCTCCAGGCCACTGGATGCTCCCCCTGGACTCAAGTGGGAAATAAGGCCTCTGTCCTCACGAATGGCCCTGAAGCCCAGGGGAAGCGCAACACGGGGTCAGAGAGCACCTCCCTATCGCCAACTCCTCGAGCTGTGTGTTTAGTCTAAAATCTTAACGAGCACTACGTGACTCTGAATGTTTCATCTCCACCTTAGAAACATAAATAACAGCAGAGGAATAGCCAGCTGCCAAAGCACCACACAAAGCTCAGGCTCCTGCCCTGGGACCAGCCATCAGGGAGGGGACAGCAGCAGAGAAGGGGAACCCCAGCCCCCACGATCTCCCAGACAGACTCCCACCCAGCTGGGCTGTCAGGGCCATGGCCGGCTCTAGCAGAGCTGGCTGAAGCCCCACATCCCACCACGCAGACTTTTAGCCCTGAAACCCTAAAATCTGCCACTTTCCTGGCCCCTTGGCCAAACTGTGTTAGGAGGGGGCTCAGAGGAGGTGGGCCAGGGCTTGGTTTACCTGGCAGCCACCAGGAAAGCGGGCAATGGATCCCTGGAGGCCCCAGGCTGGGTGTGAGGGAGAAACAAAGGGGGCGGGGTAAGGGGCCCGGCTGAGGGAGCACAGTGACCGCTCCCAGATGTGGCTGAACCCCTCAGGAAAGAGCTCCGCTCAGCTGCTCCTGAGAGCACTTCCGCTGGCCCTAGACCTGCTCCGGGTGGGGGTGGGAGTGGGGCGGGAGGAACGGGAGGCTGAGGCCTAGTCAGGTGCCAGGCCAGGGCTGCGTGGTGCCCCAGGGGCTGCTTCTGGGGCCAGCCCTGTGGATGAGCCTCCCACCTGGCTACCTACCTCCCAGCTGCCACCCGGGACAGGGGAGACCCAAGAAAGGAACTGTTTAATCCCGAGAGCAAGCTTTTGCAGAGGCCGCTGGGGAGGGGCTACAGAGCTGGGCAGAGCCGCTGGCCACCAGCCCGAGCCCAGCAGGTGTCCTTTCCATGGTCACTGGCAGGGCACACAGCCAGCCTGCCACAAGGGACACCCTGCTCATTTCTGTTCCACCACTGAGCTGTTGGGAGCACTCTGGTTCTGCCAGATATACTGAGGTGTTTCTGAGGTTTTAAGCGATCCCTGGGGTTTCTCTGGGCCTCAGGGTCTGCATCCATAAAATGTGAATCCTAATGCTTCCCAGTTCACGGCCTGTGGTCAGGATGGAACTATAGAGAATGCCCAGCCATGAACAGTAATAGTAAAAATCAGTGTCCACAGCTGGCCATGCTCTGGTGTTAGTAGGAGTGGGTGGCATTTTCAGATTTTCAGAACTGGGGTCCAAGTCGCATTGTACTTCCCCTGGCACAACACAGGCTCCCTGACTGATCAGGATGACCAGGGTGAGCTGTCATCTACACTTGCAAGCCTCCTCACCCGGACCCTGGATAATACATACACCCTGGTCTCCTCCATGGAATCAAAGAACAGATCCCCTAGGAAAGGAAGAACCCTTAGATATCACGTAGTTTAATGCTCTCATTTTACAGATGAGGAGACTGAGGTTCAGACCTCTTTGGTAGCTGTTGCCTGAGCTACATGAAAAGCATCAAAAAGGGCATGGTGTGGAGGTGGGGGACGGGCCCCTTCCCAAATCCCAGAGAGCATCATATTGTGCCAGTTCCAGAGGGCACAGCAAGGGGGGTGGCAATGAAGTCAGGGCAGCTACCTCCCCCACCTGCTCAGTGGCCAAGGGGCCTGGGCCGCAGGCATCACAGCATGGCCAGGCCCCGGGAAGGGCCGGGTGCCAGGCAGGCAGGCGGGTGGGCGGGCAGGCAGGCCAGCAGAGGGTGTTTCCAGATATCTATCACGAGTGTGCAAGTGCACGTCCCCACAGGCTCCCTCTCCCACATCGTGGTGGGAACCCTCAGCGGTGGTGTGTGGCCACTCTGCACGTCTGGGAGAGGCAGGGAGGGAGGAGAAAGGCAGGGGGCCTGGCACTGGCCTCCTGCCTTCTGCACGTATGTCTCTTTGGCAAATGTCTCGTTGCCCTTTGAAGATTCCCTCTTGATGTAACCCAGGGCGGGAGTGGAGGGGCCAGGGAGGGCGCGACTCATGGTCTGTCTGTTTGTAATCAATGGAAAGGCCTGGTCAGATCCCTGCAGCTCCACAGGGCCGGGCTGCTGGGGAGGGCCCCTTGCCCCTCCCTAATCCTCTTCACTGCCTGCCCACTATGTCCAGCTCCCAGACTGCCATTCTGGCCCCCAGCACTCACTGCCCACCCTGCCCTCTGAGACCCTATTATCTGCACCCTTACATCGTGCTCAGAAAGGGCTCTGATTCAGCTGGAGAAACCCTAAGTATACTGGCCCCAGCCCTGCTCTCTGTGCGCTAGGTGACCCTGGCCAGGAATACACTTCTCTCAGCCTCTGGGTCACAATGGGAGATCTCTCAGGCTCTGTCAACTTCATCAGCCAGGATGTCTAGCTTGTAGACTCTCCCTAACTTTTATCAGCCTGCACCCACACTTCATAGCAACCCCTCCCCATCCCCTGCAGAGGCCTGGGAGGAAAGAAGAGAGGAGTGAGCATGTGTACCCCCAGCCTAGCCAGCTTACCTTCCGCCTCTGACGAGCCGTTCCCAGCAGACAAGGCCCACTGCTGTGGACAGAAAGGTGCAGAGATGAGGAGGGCACCTTGGGGCTCTGCGCTCAGTGGCCGGGTGTGATGGCAAGAGGGTAGAGGCCCTCTGAGCTCCTTCTCACTTGTGGCACACATTCTACCTTGTCACAGAGCAGCCTCTTTCCAGGGGCATCTAAAAGCCCACTGGGCCCTGGCTAGGTCCCACCCTTCTCTGGCCTCAGTTTCCTCATTCGGAAAAGGGTAGGAGGCTGGAAGCTTTTAGAGACCCTTTGCCCAAGGGTGGGCAAGATCCCAAGATCTTGCAATCCTGTGGGTCTCCCTTCTACCCAGCCCCCAGGCCAGCCCTACTGGGCCCTGCACAGCCCGCCTTGGCTGGGTGCCAGAGCCCAGGGGGAGGTGATCAGCTGGTGGGAGCTGAGGGGCTGGAGTGGGTGGCGCCATGAGCTGGTGCTGCCGGTAACGTTACACCTCTGGCCAGCCCTGCAGCAGGGACTGCCCAGCCCACCCACTGTTGGGCTGGGGCTGGGGACTCCAGGGCAGCAGGGCAGTGCAGTGGGAAGGGAGTTCATTGGCTTTGTCAAGATTTTGCTGCCCAAGCTGGCTCCCAGCCAGACTCACTCCGCTCCTGGGAAAAGGGCCCTGCTCATTTCCCCAGGCCCTGCACTCAGGACCTCCAGCCACCCACCCGGGAGACAGGGCACAGTGGGACCCCTTGTCTCGCCCCCAGCCCACCCAGGAGCCCCCAGCTCAGCCCTGAGCCCCAATGGGGGCGGGGCCCAGCCTCCCTTCCACTAACCTCCTCAGCGGGCTTCCCCCCACCAGGCCAGGTCAGAGGTCCTGGGGACGCCTGGCTGGTCATGGGGCCTCAACCCTGACCACAAGGCCAGGGACCTGCCTGGGATTAGTGGACAGATGCTTTTAGCAAAGCCACTAGGCTCCAGGGGCCAGACAGGAAACCTCCCTCCTTCCCTGTGGCTTCCCTGCCCCCACCAAGACAGCCCCCAGGACCTGAGGACAGCCCAGCCTGAGGTCTGTTCCCAGACAACGCGGGTCCAGCTGGCCCCTAGGAAGTGTGCGGACATCCTGGGAGTTGCTGCTCCCTAGAGTGGGTCTGTGACTTCAGAGCCCCCTGGTTCCAGTGCTGGGATGGGAAGACCGGGCAGCCAGGCTGGGGGTGAGGGAAGTTCTTACCTCTGGGGGCACAGCAGGCAGCGCCAGCCCAGCCAGGATCTGCAGGAAGCAAGTGAACAGCCTCATGGCAAGCATCTTCTCAGACGTCCCGGGCCAGGGAGCTCCAAGGGAAAACCACCATGCTCGTCCCCGGGGGAAGCCCCTGGCACAGGAGGAGAAGAGCTGAGTGGGGGGTTGGATGCCCCCCTCACTGCTGCCCTGAGGCTCCGGCCGGTGGCTCGAGCATCTTCTGGAAGCCCCAGGGAGCCAGGAGCCCGCAGGTTCGGCTGTGGCTGGGGAACTGACGGGGCGCGACCGGCCGGGCGGGGCGGCGTGGGGGCTCTCAGAGGGTCGGTCGGCGCCCAGCACGACCCCAGGTCCTTTCGTGGCGGGGCAGTAGCCGAAGATGCAGTTTCCTTCTCAGAAGCGGCTCCCTTCTGGGACCGAAGCTTGTCTGCGACTGGGTTTCAGGGCCCGAGGCGGGGCGGGGCTGCAGGCCGGCCCCGCCCACCGCAGACGAGGTTCCAGACCCGCTTCCCGGGAGCGGCGAGCGGGTGGCCCGGGGCTGGCGGCCGCGCGGCCCGAGCGCGCGGGACCCCGCGGGGCGGCGACGGGAGCTCCTGGCGCAGATCCCAGCGCCCCGCCGGAGCCGCGGTGCACGGGCGCCAGCTCCCCGACAGGGCTCTTCTGGCCCCGCCGCCTCGCGCGGGGCATCCAGGTGTGGAGCCCAGCGTCTGCCATCAGGGCTCATGACTTTGGCAGCCTCTGCAGGAACCGCAGCGCCGGATCCCTGCGAAGCAGCAACTTGATCTGGCCCTTCACGGCCACCTATGCCATCCCCACACTCCTCGGGAGCGAAGGGATCACTAACTCCATTTTATAGATGAAGAAACCGAGCCTCCAAGAGTGCCGCTGCAGCATGCAGAGCACATGCACTCTTGGAAAGTGTGTGTATGTGTTTGCCTGCGTCCCTGTGTGTCCCAGCAACTGGCAGAGACAAAATCGAAGCCACATGACTCCAGCACCTCTCTCCACCCCATACACCACCCTCCTCCCCCGGCACTCAGACAGCAGGGCAGCCCAGCTGTGGGCTGCGGAGGGGAGACCCTCAGGGCACCTGGCTAGTGTCAGCACTACTCCTCCCAGGGACGTAGTCCTCCCAGGACCACCCTTCCAGGCCAGCCCACCTCTCCACAAGGGGTAGACAGTGGCCTGACCCAGGGGTTTCCTTCTGGTCCCAGACAGAGGAGGAACTGCTGCACCCTGACAAGGTCTTTGTGTGTGTGTGTGCGTGCGCATGGGCGTTTGTGCGTGACTGCGAAGACGCACATGTGCTGCGTGTCTGAGTCTCTGTGTGGTCTGAGTGTCTACGTGTACCTACTGTACGTCCAAGTATGACTCTGTGTGGGTTTGGTCTCTTGGTAACTCTGTACGCTTGTGTGATCATGTGTGTGTGTGTGTCTGCTGTGTCTCTGGGTGTGTTTGGAAGTGTGTCTGAATGTGTATTTCAGTGGGATTGTGAGTTTGTGTGCTTGCCTGTCTCTGCACATGTATATCTATCTCTGTGTGTGAAAATCCAGACAGGTTTCTACACGTGACTGTGCCTACCTCTGGCCATTTGTGTGTGCCTCCCCTTGTCCTCGATCATTCTTTACCACCACCACCCTCGCTGCCCTCTGTTCGCACCTCCCTGGCTGCAAGAACCTGGCAGGATTGGGAGTCACGAGTTGGCCGGGTCTGGGGCTGGTGGGTGGCTGTGGGGGAGGAGGATGGCCTGGGAGGTGGCCCCTACAGCTCACATTCCAGCTAGGAGCAGGGAGGCCGGGGCAGCCCTGGCTCTCACCCCAGTGACCTCTGTGTCCGCTGCCTGCCTGCCCACCCACGAGGGGCTGCCAGAGAAGCTGCCTCCCTGCCTGGCCAGCTCTAAGCCCGGAGGTCCAGGAGCTTGGGGCCAGTCGCCGGCCAGCTGAGCGGGGGCTGCAAAGAACGTTCTAACAAGTTCCAACATGCTAGGGCTCTTGGGGTAGACAGACTCCTTTCTGGGCCCTGGGTCATCGTGGAGGGTCCCGGTACATGTGTACGAAGGTGAGTAGATGTGTGTTTGTAGATATCTGTATCATATGTGTTGCCCATAACATCTGTGTATACATAGCATGTGTTTATATGTGTCTTTTTTTTGGATTTGGATCTGGGTATGTAGACCTGGGTGTATATTGTGCACAAGTGTGTGTGTATTTAAGAATCTGTATTGTATATGCTTGTCTATAACTGGATGTTTCAAACACTTACTCATAGGAGTGTCTCTGTTGTGTATGTGTGTGTGTTTATACTCATTCATTCCTTCTTTCCTTTGACACATATTGCTTGAGCCCTCCTATGCTCCAGGAACTGCTCTGGGTGCTGGAAATGCGATGTGGAGGGTCCCTCGAAGTTTACATTCATGGGGGGCTGGAGACACAGGTGGCTGAGGATGTCGAAGCTCTCTTTCTTCCCTGAATGAATGCCACACTTTGGGCAATTCTGTAATTCTCACAAGTGCACCTCAGTCTTTTGTCACTAAACTGGGGACCTTACCCTTCTAAGCCCGGTTTCCTGGTTGTGAGATGAATTAGCTAGGGTAGGCAAGGTGGCAGAGACCAAGAGGACTCCAGAATTTCCATGGATTGAAGAAAGGTTCGTTCTTGCTCACATGCAGGCCAGGGCAGGTGTGCCAGCAGCTCCGCTCCCTGCACCGTGGCTCCGTTTCTGACCAGCCACATAACCTCAAGTGACTTCCTTTGCTTTCAGCACCCTGCTTCTGCATCTATAAAACAGGAACCATTACAGTACTTACCTCATAGCACTGGCCTTCCTGAGTGCAAGAAATGGTAGCTGTTGGGCGTGATTTCTAATTCAATGTTTGATTTGTATTAGAGAAATAAAAATACTACAGGTACAGAGCAGAGTCCTTGACAGGATGGACACAAAACAGATAGAAAATAAACAATTTTATACTTCTGCCACTTGCAGAGGAACAAGAGGATGGAGAGGTTCACGCATAGGTGCACACAAGTACTAATTCCCACAGTCACAGTCCAGGCAATCAGTCCTCTACTGTCACTGGGGTAGTGACCTCGGAGTAGCTCCAGGTGCTGAGGGGACGGCAGAGTCAGTGCCCATAATGCCACACAATTGTTTATCGCCACAATCATTTACTGCTGTCTCAGGGAGAGAACTAGTATTTATTGAACACCTCTTATATGCCAAGTAGCGTGCCTGGTGCTTTAAACACCTCAGCTCATTGAATTCTGACCACAGCCCTATGAAGGAGATTTTAATCATTCCCATTTTGAAGGTGGGAACATGGAGGCCCAGGGAGTTTAATCCGCCCATAGTCATTTAGCTACTAAGGCAGGAATAGTGAGCGGGATCAAGCCTAGATCTTTCTCCAGTGAGCATGAGCTCTATCTCCCAACAAGACTGCAGGTACCCTGAAGGCAGGGCCAACGTCTCCAAACGTTTCTGGATCTTCCACTTGCTGGAGCAGAGCGGGTGCTTGACCAACTCTGGACAGTTGATGTACGAGAGGGAGAAGCCCTGCTCCTAGGGACTGACCCGTTGGCAGGGAGTCCGACAGGTGCAGATAAACTCGAGGGGCTGGGCTGCAGAAACACTGTTGGAGCCGTGACCATACAGGGGACCCCGAGCAGCCCTGGGTCCCCGGCTGCAGGCCAGCCCTGGCTCCCAAGGCTGCCCACAGACACAGGGCTTCCCACACCTGCTGTTAGTCATGGTCTTAGCGTGAAACACCTGCCCTGACCCATCCCAACTTCTTGGCTTCAGCATCCTCGTTCACTTTCCCATTTTGGTCTAGCCTCTTCAACTGTTTCCCCAACTGCGACCTTTCCTTCTCTCTTAACGGCATTTCAGCATCTGCGTCTGGAGCGGTGTCTCAAGTGGCCCTGGGTAAGCACTCTTTCCTTCTGATCCTGTTCCTGGGCCCTGGGCTTGGGTATGGTCAGAGGTGGCTGAGAAGTGGAATGTCCGAGGACTAAACTCTTTCTCCCTGGCTGGCAGAGAAAGCAACAGTGGGCAGCTCCAGGCCAAGGGCCTTTTCAGTTCACTGGCTGAGCATGCGTCATAGCCACCAGCTACCCGGTGTCCCCAGCATCAAGATGCTTGGTTGGCCACCTCTGCCTTCTCCTCCTGCCTCCTAGGCTGGGATTTCTGTGGACCCCCCCCAGCCTCGACCCCGAGCCCTTCTCTCCAGGCACTTCTTCTAGGCAGGATCTGATGGCTTCCCTGGCCACTGACACTGAGTAAGATGCCCCTCAGCCAGGCTTCTGCAGCACCTGGAATGCCACTCTCTCCTGGCACCTGCCCTCAGTATCACAGTTGTCCAGTTGCTTATCAGTCTTGCTTCAGAGACTATAAGATCTAAGAGGGAGGTATTGTGTCTCTTGCTCACACTGCATCCTCAGCAGCTCGCTCAGTGCCTGGCGCATAGTAGGGCTTAATTGATGTGTGTTGAGTTAGGCCAGTCCTCAGAGTCTACTCTTTTCCCCATGGGGGAAATGTCCTAAGTCTGCCCATTCCTTACTCAAATGTCCTTCAGCTACTCAGAGGTACCCCCTCTTGGAACCCACACTCAAGACCTTTCAACCTGGGTGGGCCTCTCTGGCGGGGGTGAGAGAGGGAGTGTGGGAGAGCCACCTCCTCTTACTGTGTAATCATGTGCTGGGCTGGTTACCACAGTCCCACCAGCCCCCAGGGGACAAGGCTCAAGTCTCAGGCTAGAGCCCAGAACCCAGTGGGAGGCCTAGGGTAGGGCCCGGTTGGAAGGGGGCCAGGACAAGAGCCCATGGGTGACCAAGTGGCTCCCAGGGGTGGGAAACAAGATGGCACCCACCACAGGACTGGGAACAAGGGAAGCCAGGCGAGGTGCCCATGGCCTTGTCCCAGGCCTCTGGAGCGACGTGTTGTCACCAAAGGAATGGAAACCTGTACTTTGGGAACTTGGCAGCTAGGGCTGGGTTTTTCGTGTTTTCTGTAATTATTTCCCTTTTGTTCTCCCTTAGTATTTAGTAAAGCCCTTTGTGAAAATGCCAGCTGGTCTCAGCTGTGCTAAGAGGAGTGACAAAGGGGACTCTGTGCATGCTCGGCCCTATGCTTTAATGGAGGGACCTAGCGTAGTGATGGCAGCAAAGGCAAGGACCACCAAGGACATATGGAGGCTCTGTGGGCCACAGCCAGCACCTCATGTCCAGACAGCCTCTTTGTCACTGAGTCTCCTTCCAGGCCCTTCCAGCCCCAGCCTCGGCAGCCTGGGCTTTCTGGAAACCTGGGGGCTGGAGAGCCAGCCACGGCAGCTTTGAGGAGGGGCATTTGTTCGGATCCCAGTGGTGTCAGTGTCGGCAGCTCTCATGACATCCAGGGGCCGGGCACCTGCTGTGCTCCAGCTGCTCAGCAGGGAGACAGTCCCTCCCCAGCTGGGGGCTGCTTGACAAGCTGCCGTCGAGGAATCGAGGAATCGGGTCTCGCGAGCTGGCTCCCATAGCTACCTTCCCGCTCTCACAGCCCGGGGCCCTTTCGGAGCCCTTGTCCCCTGCCTGTCTGATGCTCACCAGGGGTGGACACTCGCCGGTCCCTTCCCACGTGTATCCTTATTTCCTGTGACTACGCCCCTTTCTCCTCCTAAGCCCTCTTCTTAACCCCATTGCGTCTGTCAGCTGCTCTGGTGAGAGGGGCCGGGGAGACCTTCCTCCTCAGGAACAATCACCCCTTTCTCTCTGTAGTGTAAGTGATACACGAGGAGAGGAAGCTATTTGTGACTAATTGGCTGTGATGTGGAACGGAGCCTTTGGAGAAACGGAGAGCCCGCCAGTAGCTCGGAGCTGTCCCAGTCGACAGCTGGGTGGTTCTACTCAGACCAGACAGCAGGTCACCCCTTCCTCCTCCCCCACTCTGCCGGGGTGGCCTGAGGGATGTTGGCAGGTGGTAGCTGCTGCCCATGGAGCACCTGCTGTGTGCCAGGCTCCCTGCTCTCTATGCTCAACACACGGAGATCTCCCAACCACCTTCGCGGGAAGTGTTACTATTATTGTCTCCACATTTCAGACAAGAAATCGGAGGTTTGGAGAGGTGAACTCACTCATGCAAGGCCACAGCCAGCAAGTAGCAGAAAGGAGGGATGGCAAGGACCAGCTGCGGCTATAGAAGGAAGCAGTGTCAGGCAGGGGTTAAGAGCCTGCTTCTCACTAGCTGCAGGACCTTGGGCAAGTCTTCCCCACTTCCTAACCCATCTCAGAGGCTGGCTGTAAGGCCTAGATAAGAAAGTTGTAGCCAATCATGTAGCACAGTGAACTGTAAGTGCTTAATAACTGCAGCTATCTGGGAGGCCAAGGTGGGAGGATTGCTTGAGCTCAGGAGTTCGAGACCAGCCTGAGCAAGAGCAAGACCTCATCTCTACTATAAATAGAAAGAAATTAGCCAAACAACTAAAAATAGAAAAAATTAGCCGGGCACAGTGGCGAGTGCCTATAGTCCCAGCTACTCGGGAGGCTGAGGCTGGAGGATCGCTTGAGCCCAGGAATGAGGCTGCTGTGAGCTAGGCTGACACCATGGCACTCTAGCCCAGGCAACAGAGTGAGACTCTGTCTCAATAAATAAATAAGTAAATAAATAAATGCAGCTATTATGATTATTTCCTGGAGAAAAAAATTCTACGAAGTTTCAAGCAGACCCCACACGGTGAGCAGTAGGGGAAGCCGTCTTAGAAGAGGAGAGTCTCCTGCGGAATTCCTCTGCCTCCAAGAGTGGAGCCAACTCAGAGACCCCCTTCTCCGTGGAGTGAGGATCTGGGGGGAGATGGGAGAGAAGAGGGTACCCTCGTCCCTGGGCCTCTGCCCTGTGCCAGGCACATAGGGAGACGGCAGGGACGGTCCTGGTTCACAATCACAAATAATTACGATTAGCATCTGAAGGACCACAGTCGAGGTGCAAAGTATATGGGAGCACAACGGGCGGGGAAGAGGATGCTGGTGTGTGTGTGTGTGTGTGTGTGCGTGCGTGCGCGCGTGTGCGCATGCATGTGGGTGCACACGTGTACAAAGGTAGGGAATCAAAATAAACATTGGATCTCCCTGGCCTAGGAATCCTAACCATCCCTTCCAAGCCCAGCTGGACGATTCTGTGAAAGGGGAGGGGAACAGGGCCCCAGAACCAGGGTCTGAGGCTTCTTGGGGAAGGAGGTTTTAATACCCTAGCCATGTCTTCAAGGTGGCAGTGTGACAAATGTCTCCTGCAGGAACTCCCCCAAAGGGAAAAAAGCAAGGTCTGCTTTCTGGGTAGCAGTTGAAGGACCTCCCTGAGCAACTGGGGGAGGCACTTGGGGTCCCTATGTCTTCAGAGCAGAGGAAGCAGCCCCCACCCTCCGCACACTGTGTCCAGAGGCTGCAGAATTTGGGGAGGCAGCCAGTTTGGCCCTGATGGCTGTCACCCGGCGTCCCAGAGCTGGCAGTAGGGTGAAGTTCTGGACTGTCAGCTTGGCAGGAGAGACAACGCTCACCCTGATCCCAAGGGCCCAGGGGATGGCAAGGGGCTTCTGTCCTTGTCAGGAATGACGCTGCCTCTGTTAGGGATCGGGCGGTCAGTGGAGACAGCATAGACTAAACATGTCATAGCTGGAGCAGTGTGGATCTGGGTGAGGACCCTGTGAGGGCCTGTGTTTGTTCCATTTTAATGTCATCTGTTAGAGTGGTAGCCCTGGCCAGTTGTCATCTGCACTTCAGAGAGAGGGGGCTGGGCTGGGCGAATCAGTGGGACCAGAGGACCTTCGCGGCAGACTCTGAGTTGGTCCCCAACAAAGAGTGGGGGCCCCTGGCAGGGGTGGCCTGAGCTGAGGACGGGGGAGAGAAGAAACTGCGTGTTCTGTGGGTCCTTCGTGAATCAGCCCTTCTCAGTGCCAGCTCTGGGCTCAGTGCTGGGGACACCAAGACAGCGATGGCCCTTGAGGAACTTCCCATCCAGAGGGAAAGACTCAAGGTTGTCCATTCAAAACAAAACTGCCAGGGCGTCTGACGCAGACTCATGGTCGAGGGCAGGTGAGCAGCTCTGAACGCTCCAGGTGGCCTGTCCTCTCGAGCGCCTTCAGGCATGTGAAGGCTGGAGTGTTCCAGAGACTTCTGAGGAGGTCCACAGAGAGAGCAAGGAAGGTCTCCCGTGGAGAAAGTAATGCCTGCAACAGCATCTCATAGGATGGATTGCAGGTCATCAGAAATAGAAGGGCAGAAAGAACACTGTGGTCTAAGACAGTCTAAGCTTAACAAGGTGTGACTTGTCCTTGACCTTTGAGGAACCTTTGAGGAACACTGAGGAATCCAGTGGGGCTAGACTGTGGGCAGTGTAGGGAGGGCTATGTCAGCAGGTGAGGCTGGAAGGGAAGGCTGGGGTCAGGTTGTGGAGAGCTAAGAGTTCACAGTTCATTCCAAGGGCTCCAGGGAGCCATGGCATGTTCTTGAGCAAGGGAGTGATATGGCTAGATGTATATTTTGGAAAAACAACTGTGGGCAGGTGGAGGGTTTGGCCTACAAGCAGGAAGACCAGATCTGTGGTTATTGCAGAGCTAAGAGTGGCCTGAATCAGGACAGTGGCTGTGGGATGAGACAGATGGGGCCCAATGTCACCCTGATAAAGGAGTTCATTTCTCAGCCTTGTTTGGAGCTGGCTGTGGCCTTGTAACTCAGTCCTGGCCAATCCCTGCCCCTTAGGACTTCTAAGGGTCTGGGCATAAGTGCAAATGTTGGGTTTGACCTCTGGGCAGTATCCTTAAAGGAAGGTGCATGTCTTACTTCTTCCCTCTCTGCCAAGCATTGCCTGGAACTCGAACGTGATGGTAGGCGCTCTTGCAAGTCATCCCGGACCATGAGAATGAGTTGAAAGGAAATCGGATCCCTGAAAACTTTGTGAGGTTGCCACACCATCCCTGGCCTGCTTACATCCAGAATTATTTTATGTGAAGGAGAAGTAAATTCTATCTTGTTTAAGCCATTGTTATTTGGGAGTTTTCTATTAAAACGTGCTATTTCACGTTCCTGCGTTTCAAAGGTGAGAAAATGAGTTCCACGGTTCTATATGAGTATCCCAGAAAAAAGACTGCATTCTTCCATGGCTTGTCCTGGGAAGTGAGTCATGTCACTGCTTCCTGGGAAGAACTGGGACTCTCCCATCCCCTCCCAGTTCGAAGTGGGAAAGTGGGAACGGGGAGGCCACTTCGAAGGATGCAGATGTTGCGGCCCAGCTGAGCTGGACCAGCCTCCCCCGACGCATCCCTCCCTTCCCAGCTCTCATCTCCCAGAAAGCACAGGAAGGAAACTGTGTTGGGGGCAAGGGGTACAGAGGGGAGCCAGATTAGTTCCTCTTATGGTTGGATTCCCAGGGGTGGAGGAGACACAAAGTCTAGCGGAGCCTTCGGCAGACAGACAGCGGACCTCCAGCTGGCCCCTCGGGCCCCGAGCTCTTCTATGAGTCAAAGAACACTTGGCTGCTCCTCCAAATATCCTCCTCTGCCTCCAGCTCCCCTGATCTCAAAGAGCGGGGCCCTGGGGGGCAGGATTGGCTCCTACTTTGGGTGTAAGGGGGTGGGGGTGGGGGTGGGGGTGGAGCCGGGTCTGGAAGTTGCCATCTGCAGTTTTACTCTCTAACTTCCCAACTCTAGTCGTAGGTCAGTAAAGCTTTGGGGAGGCCAGTCCTCCCAAATGATGAATCAAGTGCTACAGATGACATCATGCACCTGAATCACTTCGGTGTCTTCCTTCCAGGAACCTGCAGAGTTCCCTGAAGCCCATATTGACCAAGCACTTACTACGTGTCAGGCCTCATGTGTGCATGTGTGATCTCATTCGACTCTCACAACAGCCCAGAGGGGTTGGCACTGGCCCCGTTTCAGCAGTGAGAATAATGAGACACAGAGAGGTTAAGTAACTTGCTTCAGGTCACCCAGCCAGTAAGTGGCTGTGCTGGAACTTGAACACTAGTCATGTGATTCCAAAGGCTATGCTTTTTTTGCTTTGGCTTTTGTTTTGTTTCGTTTTGTTTCATTTGTTTGTTTTATTTCAAAACGTTAAGGGGATACAAATGTTTTTGGTGCATGGATAGTTTTTATAATGCTTAAGTCAGGGCTATTAGTGTGCCCATCACCTGAATGGTGTTCATTGTACCTGTTGAGCTTCTGCCCCTAGATCATGCTTTTTGTACCAGGCATCATAGGGCAGCCACAGTGGCAGGGAGGCCTTTGCTGAGGTCCCAGGACAGCAGTTTCCAGAGGGTCCCACACCCGGAGCAAATTGGGAACAAGGGGCCCAGCCCTCGCTCTCCAGCCCACCCTCTCCAGCCCTCCCTCTCCAGCCCTCCTGCCTCTTGTCCCATCTCTCCTTTCCCTTTTCCTCCAGCCTCAGTTTCACTTCTGGTTGTCTGCACTGGGAAGGTCTTCAGTGACACTGTATTTGTGATACAACCAATAATAACATCAATAATCCCTTCAGACATGCATGATTTCAAACCCCTCTCACATACCTTGTGTCCTGGAAACACCACTGAGAGGCAGGCGAGTGAGGAGATGGAGACTCAGAGAGGCTGAGGGACTTGTCCAGGGCCACACAGCTTGTGAGGGTGGCGTGTTGGGACCAGAACTCAGTCTCCTGGCTCCTTATGGAGACTGACCTCTGGCCTTGGGCCTCTTAGCACTGTGTGAATGACACCTTCCCTGTTCCTGGCCCTGTGTTAGACATTGGCAGAGATTCTGAGGCCTGAGAGATACTTTGAGGAGCTGAAAACCCAGGGGTAAACAGAAGACAAGCCGAGGAATCCCCCCCAAGACACAGAGCCAGCAAAGCAGTGATTGGAGGGTCTCGGGAGAGTCTATTGGAGGTACCACTCCTCCTGGGGGTGTCTGAGTCTCTCCAGAGACCAAAATGTTCAATAATCGTGTGCCACATGCATGATGCTTGCCAAACCTGAATACACCTATGTGACTATCTATCTGCAGTTAGTCCCCCTATCCACGGGAACACATTCCAAGACCCCCAGTAGATGCCTAGAAACACAGATAGCACGGAGCCCTATATAATGCCATGTTTTTTCTTATACACATACCTATGACAACGTTGAATTGATAAATTAGGTACAGTAAGAGCTTAACAATAATAACTAATAAAATAGAATAATTATAACAATATACTGTAATGAAAATGATGTGAATGTGGTCCTTCTCTCTCTTCTCTTTCTCAAAATATCTTATTGTCCTGAACCACAGGTAACTGAAATTGTCGAAAGGAAAATCATGGGCAAGGGGGGACTACTGCATTTGTTTAAATCAGTTCTTTTTTATTTTTTTATTTAAAAATATTTTTAAAGGAAATTTTATATCACTACCTTAAATAGAAAGCTAGCTGTAAAAACCAAGTAAGTTACAGCTGGATGTTGCTGGGGACGACTCTGAGGCTAAGGCCTGTTTTATTTTTGTTTAAAAGGAAGTGTTAGTGAGGTGTGAGAGGCGTGTTAGCTCTTGGATGAGGCCTTCTTTTTGACTCATTAGAAGGTTGGAGAGAGCATTGGAAAGGGGAGTTTCCTTGCTCCATGATTTAATGTTTTAAAAGGCTGTGTTCAAGTCCAGCTAAATTCATCTCAAACACACCCCCAAACATCTCATATGTCCATCCATGAGATGAGCCAGTGGCATAGGAAAAAGGACATTTCAAGCCCACGGTCAGTGTAGACGTGCGTGATGTCGTGGGAGCTGAGCCTCAGAGGCTGGCAAGCCACCAAGGGCAATATGGAAGGTCCACGCCATCTTCTCTCTGGAAAAGAATGAAAAGGATACGTAGACTTTTCAGCTTTGGCACATTCTTTTACAACTTGCAAAGAGATTTTTTTTTTTTTTTTAAAGCATTTGAGGCTCACAGCCCTGTGGAGCACACAAAACAGTATTTTCGGCCGGGCGCGGTGGCTCACACCTGTAATCCTAGCACTCTGGGAGGCTGAGGCGGGTGGATCGCTCAAGGTTAAGAGTTCGAAACAAGCCTGAGCAAGAGCAAGACCCCATCTCTACTAAAAATAGAAAGAAATTAATTGGACAGCTAAAAATATATAGAAAAAATTAGCCGGGCATGGTGGTGCATGCCTGTAGTCCCAGCTACTTGGGAGGCTGAGGCAGAAGGATCGCTTGAGCCCAGGAGTTTGAGGTTGCTGTGAGCTAGGCTGATGCCACGGCACTCTAGCCCAGTCAAGAAAGTGAGACTCTGACTCAAAAAAAACAAAACAAAACAAAAAAACAATTAATATATATTCATTGGTGAAAATACAAATTAGCATAAAGAATAAAATAAAAATCACCCAATCTCATTACCACCTATTACTATTTTATGGTATATCCTTCTAGATTTTTTCTATGCATGCATATTGTTTTCCTTGTAAAAATGGCATCATATTGCTTTATAACATGCTTTTCTTCATTTTATCGTATGTCAAGAATGACTTCCCATTACCAGTAGTGAAAATTCTACAGTCCTGCTGTTCAAAGTGTGATCTGGGACCAGCAGCGTTGACATCACCCGAGAGCTTGTTAGAAACCCAGGATTTTAGGTCCCATCCTGGACCCCTTGAATCAGAACCTGCAATTTGGCCGGGCGTGGTGGCTCACGCCTGTAATCCTAGCACTCTGGGAGGCCAAGGCAGGCGGATCGCTCAAGGTCAGGAGTTCAAAACCAGCCTGAGCAAGAGCGAGACCCCCGTCTCTACTAAAAATAGAAAGAAATTAATTGGCCAACTAAAAATATATAGAAAAAAGTAGTGGGCATGGAGGCACGTGCCTGTAGTCCCAGCTACTCGGGAGGCTGAAGCAGAAGGATTGCTTGAGCCCAGGAGTTTGAAGTTGCTGTGAGCTAGGCTGACGCCACGGCACTCTAGCCTGGGCAACAGAGTGAGACTCTGTCTCAAAAAAAAAAAAAAAAAAAAAAGAACCTGCAATTTAACAAGCTCTCCGGGGAATTCTTGTGCACACTAAAGTTTGGGAGGGTACAATTTGGTGTAACTTTGAACAGTCACACACCCAGGGAAAACTCACCACTGCATGATTAAATTTTTCTTTTCAAACTCACCTATAAGTGGGCATTTAGGTTATATCTAATATTTTCTCCATTATTAACAATGCTGTGATGAGCATCTTTATACGTATTTTTTGCTTGTGTCCCTTAAATTCCTAGAAGTAGAATTTTTGGGTCAAAGGCTTTTGATGCTTATTGGCAAGTTGCCCTACAAAAAGATTGTTACAATGTACATGCCTTCCTGCAATGTCTAGGAGTGACAAGATCCCTACACCCTGGTATTATTGTTCTTTGATGTCTTTGCCCATCGGATTCATGAAAGTCGTGCCTCAGGGTTGGCTCCGGACACATTTCCTTGGTTATTAGCCAGGCCAGTTGGACATTTCTCCAACTGAATACTGGCCACTTGCAATTCTTCTGGCAGTGTGTCTGCTGGGGTGTTTTTATCCCCTAAGCCCACCTAAATAGTGACAGATGTTGCCAGGGAGGGTGGCCCGAGCCCAGCCCTGGTGTAGAGTCCTGCACACAGAGGTCACTCGTGTTGCTGCCTGGCTGAGGGCACAGTGAGTTTGGGCCAAGACTCAGACCCCGCCTGGCTCTCTTGCAGGCCTCAGACTTGTGCTGTGTCCAGACCCCAGAGCAAGTGCCTAGCCAAGGCCCTGCCTCCTGGCCCGTGAGGCCTGGGCTGCCACCCAGGATGGCGCTTTCATGCTGCGCTGGGTACCCCATGGTTCTCCAGGCCACCAGGCAGGCCAGCCAGGTGTGCTGGGAGGAGCCGGCAGCAAGGACAATTCAGGGAAGTGACTCTACCCGGTCTCAGAGGGCCTTCGGCAGCAAGCATTGTGAGCCGCCCACTGGCCACGGCTGCTAGAGCTGCTGACGGTGGCGGCAGGAAGTGGGTGCTTACTCAGCCCCTGGCCGCACGTGGCTGTGTTTGCAACCTCCCTCCGCCCAGCCTTCCTCCCAGGGCAGCCTGCCCAGCCAGCAGCTGGGGGAAGGAAGCAGGAGGGACCACCCTCCACATCCCCTGCAAGGCTGCACCTGTGCCCCGGCGGCCCTGCCACCTGTTGCTGACTGGGCATGAGGCCTGTCCTGGGGCCTCAGCCGAGGAGTCAGCCATTGGCCGGGGGTGTGCGGTGGGCAGGCAGGCTTGGGGTGGGCCCCTGAACCAACATCCACTGAAGGTACCATCTAGTGGGGCTCACTCTACCCAATCCCCACAGCTCTGCAGCTACGTGTATTATTATCCCTTCAACAAACAAGGGAATCAAAGCACAGAGGAGTAATAATACCTAACCTAGAGATCACTTGTAGGTGCCAGGAAGTCTGCTGAACACGTTACTCATGTTAACTTATTTAAATCGCATAAGAATAGTGGTATAATAGCAGCCCCATTTTCCAGATGAGGAAAGCAAGGCACAGAGAGGTGAAGCTACTTGCTCTAGGGCTGCGGTCCCCAACCTCTGGGCTGTGGACAGGTATCGGGCCATGGCCTGTTAGGGACTGGGCCACAGAGCTCTGCTGTGCCCCCACCCCTAGTTGGTGGAAAAAAATGTCTTCCATGAAACTGGTCCCTGGTGCCAAAAAGGTTGGGGACCACTGCTCTAGGTCACACAGCCTGTTATGGGCAGACCTCAGTGTCTGACTCCAAAGCTCACACCCTAAACTCATTTCCATCACTACTAGCAGGTGACTTTCCAGAGCCCCAGGCCTGGCCAAGAGCAGCAGTGGGGAGGGGAAGGGGGCCAGGCCTCTGTCCTCAGTAGATCGTCTCAGCACTGGCCACCTGCCCTGCTAGGAGCACCCCAGTGCCCCTCCCGGGTGCCGCCTGACCCTGGGCCTCTGTTGTGTGCGTCCTCTTCTCCTGCTTTCTGACCCAGTGTCCTTGGGGACTGTCTCTCAGATGCTTGTCTGTCTCCTCTCCTGGCTGTCTCTGTCCTGCTTTCTGCCCCCTGAGGCTAGGTTTCTCTGGCTTTTCTTTCTAGGGGGCAAAAGGGGCAAAGAGGGAATTTGCATGGAATGTGGCGAACCTCCCGTCAGTGGGTGCTTCTGGAGGTGCCTCTCCATTGTGGCCCCCAGTTGCCATGGGCAGCAGAAGAGTGTCTCCGGCTGGGAGCTGGTGGGTAAAGGACAAAGCTGAGGGAGGGGGCCTGTTCAGGGGCTGGGGGCCCGTGGGGCTGGGGGCTGGAGCACGAGAGGCGCTTGCTGCCCAGAATGAGGGAGGGTGGAGCAGTCCTGGCCCCACACACCCAGCCTCCCTTCACCTTCCTCCACCTCGAGGTGGCCCGAGGCTGCCCCTGGGGCTGTAGCAGCTGTTGCTGCTGATGCAAGCTGTTGGCCACGGAGGGTGGGAGGGTGGGGAGCAAGGAGAGAGCTGTTCGCAGAGTGAGGGTCTCTGTGCAAGCCTGTTGACAAGCTTTCAAGTCTGCAAGACAGGACTCTGGGTTCCCAACCAGATTCGCTTCTGTCCCAAGCAGGGCTCAAGGCCAGGCCACTGGGCCTTGTGAGATCAGGGTGGAGTCCAACTGCCAGTTGTCATGGCAACCTGCATCTCTTCAAGATTGCACAGAGAGGCCTAGAGCCTACAGCCCAGGGACCAGGGGCTCAGAAGTGCGTGGCAATGGGCAAACACATGGTTGTGCCAGGAGGAACCCGACACAACCTTTGGGTAGGTCCCAAAGAGGGGCCCATCTTTGGCCCAGTTGCTTCCTTCTAGTCCTTGCCTCTTCCCGGCAGTGTCTCCTGGGTCTGGCCTAAATAAGATGGGCTTTGGCCAAGCTGGCTGGCCTCCAGGTGGATTTGGGACAGACAGCTGGGATGTGGTGTTTCTCCCCTCTGAAGAGATGGAGGCTGGAGATGGGGCTATGGTGGGGCTGAAGCCTAAGGGCCCGCAGCTACGTGACCACAGCAGGACGGTGGGGGCAGAGTGGGTGGAGGCTGGGGCCATTGTCTTTGGTTGATGTTTCCCAGGGAGGGGATGTGTCAAAGGATCAGGGCCAGGTAGCCCCCCATACCTCCACGAGTTGGCTGTTGCCCCTGAGACCTGAGTGGGTCCCCCTGGCAGGCCAGCCAACTAGCCGTGGCACCCCTCCCTGATGGCTCCCACTCATTCAGGAAAACAGCTCCCCTCCTCCCTGGGGTCAGGTCAGCCTGGCCTAGGGCAGCATCAGGCAATGTTCGCTTGCTTATTTTTGCATGTCCTGGGGGACTGTTCGAGCTGCCTGGACTCCTTGATTCTGGCACAGACACTGTGTTCAGCTCCTTGGGACAACCTGTGCTCCGCTCTACGGGGCACACATGAATGAATAACACAGCCCCTCCCCGCCATGCACACACAGCTGCCAGGTCCAGCTGCCAGCTTTGGTCATCCTTCCTGTCCTTCGTTGTCTGGATGACTCTGGTCCATCCTTCAAGGCCCGGGTCTAATAGGAAGCCGTTCCTGCTCCTCCCCACCTGCTCCAAGCAGCATCACTCACTGTTCCCTCTATGCTCCCTGAGCACAAAGCACACAGCAGGTGCTGAGTGAACGAAGCTTCCCAAGGAGCCATTTTGATCCTTAGACTCTCCTGCTCAAAACTCCTCCATTGCTCTCCACTGCAAAAAGCACTTCTGCAGTTTTTGGCTTCATCATCCCTTGGGCTGTGCCAGAGAACCCTCCACTCCAATCAGCCACCTCCTGGCCTTCTGCCGAACTTGGCCTGAGCCTTCTCCCCTCCATCCCCTGCTCAGGCCACCCCTCCTCCTACCACCATGTTCACCTCTTGAAACTCTCCCCACTCTGCAAGGCCCAGGGTCTCCTGGCCTTGGAGGAACACAGGGTTCCTCTTCTACACCCTCCCCCCTGCCCCTGCTCCCTAGAGTCAATGGCTTTGGAATTCCCATGCTATATATTCCATAAATTTGAAGCAAACAGCAGCTAACAGCCTCCCTTGAATGCCCCTATATGTGTGCACATGAAGTATGTCATTGTGTGTGGATGAACATATAGATATGTTCATGCGGATATATAAGCAAGTATGTACATGGTCATGGGGCCTATGTGTGGCAATGACTGTGCCTGTGTGAAAGTGGGCATGTGCGTTTATGTGCACATGAGCCTGTGTGTGTGAGTGAGCCTGTGCATGCATGCCAAAGCGCGTGCCTGCGTGTATATGGACTGAAGGTGTGTGCTTGCACGTGCAGGCGAATCTCTATGTGCATGTGGGTGTGTGTGGACTGGTGTGCTTCCTTCTGCCCAGCTGGGGCACTGGGGAAGGCCAAGGCCAGTCAGTCTGCCTTCCACACCTCCCCAGACCCCACCCCCAGGCGAGCGAGGTGGGGCTGCACACGCATCCTGACTTTGGACAGAGATAAATGAAGCATTCCTGGGAGGTTGTGGGGCTGCAGCAGTGAGCAGCTGTGAGTGGCAAGGGTCTGGCCTCGTGGTGGCCTGGCCCCTGGCCTTCAGTCCTCAGCACATCCTGTCCCCACTGAACTGGCACCTAGGACTAGGAGGGCTCAGCATGTGTCCAGCAAGAGATGGTGGCTCTGCCCTGGTGCCTAGGCAACAGGATCCCTCTCTGGGCCTGTGAAGAGCTGCATATGTTGTGCCCTGGCAGTGGGGACAGTGACAGGACCAGAGTACCCAGGAGATGCCAGATCTGATACTCTTTCCTCTGGGGAGTGAACTTTGGAGGAACAGAGCAACAAGTTAACGCTAAGGAAGGATCCATTTGTGTGAACCCTCAGCTGGAGCAAGGAAACGCAGGTTTAGAGTGCAACCAGGAAGGCTTGTCTGGACCTAAGGAAGGAGTCCTCCACTGACAGAGGCCACACAATCTGTGTCCACAGCCAACCCTGGGGCTGGTGGAGGTGGTCTGAGGCAGGAGGCTGGCCCAGATGACCTTTAGAAGCGCCCCCTCCCCCCACAGTCCCAGCTCTGTCCCATGGTCTCTGCAGTTCTGAGGGGGCCTAGAGGGGAGTCTGCTGGGGGGACTGGCCAGGCGTACTTCTGTGCACTGCTCACAAGCTTCTTCCCTCCACTCCCTGCTCCGGAACCTTCTTATCCTCAATTTCCTGCTGCCCTCCTCTCACCTCCGAGTGGCTGCCCCAGCCGTGCCCCCAAAGTGGCTTCCTCACTCCCTCCCTACTGCTCCAGAGTTCGGGAAAGGAGCCACAAATTATCCCAACAGACCACCCCCAAAGGCCCGGCCCAGTCTCGCCAGGTCCCTGGAGTGCAGCCTGGGCCTCCACCCACTAGAGGTGCTTAGAGGCCCAAACCGGGCAGAGAGCCTGGGGGCAGGGAGACAGTGGCCTGGGTAGGCATGTTCCTCCACCAGGGTGGTCCTGAGGAGACCAAGCCAACTGGACAGGAGAGTGTGCCCTGGGGCAGAGTCAAAGGAGCCCTGGGGGCCACCACGTGGGTGCTGGGGTCCCCCTTTGCTGCAGAGCTTTGAGGCCCCTGCCTTGCATTCCCTGGTGGCTTCTTCTCACTCCCTAGGGAGTGGCTGATGGGAGAGGACATGCAGAGGTGCCTGGGGAGGATGTGGAGGGAGAGTGGGTGTCCCCCCTGTACCCTGCGCCCCCGCCTCCTCCTCCAGGAGCCTGAGCCTTCCCTGGGAGGTCCGACCCAGACCCAGGCGAGCCCAGGGACGAGGGAGGAGGTCGTTAATCACCAGTATTTATCATTTCTTATGTAACGGACTGTTATGAAATGCGCAATCTCGTACCAGGCACGACTGGGAAGATGGAAAAGACAGTCCCTACGAGGAGGAGCTTCCTGTGAGATGACCAGGCGGGCCCAGCGGCCAAGGCAACCTGCAGACCAGCCTGGAAAGGGAGGCGCCGGCCAGGCAGGGCTCTGGCTGGAGGTGAGTGGGTCCTGCTGCGGCGGGAGAGAGGGGAAGAGGAGGACAGTGGGCAGTGGGAGCCCCGAGGTGGGAAGGGAGCTGGGTTTGCTGCCCCCCCCCCAACCCACCTCACCAGGCCCAGACCAGCTCTGGCTCCAGGGTGGCCTGGGTCACAGCTGGAGTTGTCACAATATTGACCCAGGAGGAGATAACATCCAAAGGGCTTGGAGTCCCAGTCGGACAAGGAGGGGGATGTTGCCGGAAAAGATCCTTGGCCCCCAGGGGGATCAAACTAAATGGGGCTTTAATAGGTCTCTTCCAGCTCAGATTTCATGGATAATTGGAAGCAGGTCCTGAGCTGAGCGGAGTGGGCGGCCTTAGTGGCCTGCCGGGCGGCCACTGCAACCAGGAGACAAGTTGGGATGCGGCGGGGTGGGGGATGCCGCCTCTGTGCCACCCCAGGTGTCCCACTGTGGCCGCTCTGGGGCTGCCGGACTTCTGCTCCAGCAGTGCTGCTGTTTTAACCCCTTCAGGGAAAGGGGGTGGGCAAGTGAGGAGAGAAGACCTGAGTCCGAGTTAGCTCGCAGGGGAAAAGAGCAGCTTGTCCTGACATGCCCTGGGCTTCCTTCCTTCATTCATTCATTCATTCAACAAATATACATTAACATGTAAAGTTGGCGACAACCCCGTAAAATAAAATCCTTACTTTTTTTTATTACAAAAGAGGTACATACCTGTTGAAACAAAGCTCAAGGTGTATTAAGCAAAAAGTGAAAATTCTGTCCCCCAACCCATTGCTCTGTCCCCCTCTCACCACCCCCATACTCCAGAGATAACCCTCTGTCTAAAATGTATCGGACAATCTTCCAGAACATCTTCAAAGCATTCTACACTACAGCCTGCTGTTTTCACTCAGCAAGGCATGGTTGATACCCTTCCAAGGCAGTAAGTAGAGTGTGGGTTTTCCTCACGCCCATTTTAAAGATGAGAAAACTGAGGTTCAGGAAGATTCAATGGCTACCCCAGGCTGCATAGCCAGGCCTGTTCTTGTCCTTCCTCAGCTTCCAGTCTCTTCCCTGGGGAGGGTGGGTATGATGAGGCAGAGGGCTAGAAAACCCCGGGGGGGGGGTCAGGATGGAGGCGCTGGAGAATGAGAATGGAGCAGCAGTGGACTGGGATGGGCTGCTCTTTCCCCCAGTGTCCTGAGGAGCCCTCGGAGCTCAGGCAGAGGGGCCTGGGGCCCTGGAGGCCAGGGCTGGGCAGGGCTGGGAAGGGCTGGGCAGCGGGCAGTGGAGGGGTTTCCAAGCAAACCTGGCGAGAGGGCAGGAGGCTTGGATTTCAGCCCTGGATGTGCCTGGGACATGCATATTTCTCCCCAGGCTCCAAGGGCCATTCCTTACGATACCTACTAACGCTGAGGAGAGGCCTGTGTGCTCTGTCTAGGGCTACCGTCCTGCACCCCTCTGCAGTCTCTAGCTACCTGGCCACCTGCACGTCCAGCAGCGGAGGGGGATGCCCCTTATCCCAGCCAAGGCCCAGCGCAGCCAGGAGCCAGCTCCTACTCCCAGAGGGCTTGGGGCACCCTCTAAAGGAAGGGACTGAGGGGACAGTTAAGTGGGAGTACAGAGCAGCCTGTGCCTCAGCCTGAGGTGTAAACAAAGCAGGCTCAAAAAGGTCATGACCCAGAGGCCTCCATGCCAGACACCTGGCCTTCCTCCTCCCTGCCTGGGCCCTCCAAGGGAGGGAACACGGAGGATGCACAAGGAAGAAGACACTCAGGCTTCCTACTGGGCAGACCCGGCACACCCACCCAGGCACGTGCATGCACACGCACACTCGTGCACACACTACGGAAGGACAGAACTCAGCAGAGGTGCAGCACAGCTGCCAGCCGAGATGGCTTGATGGAGGCCTCCCTCCGAGGCAGAGGCACGGAGCTGTGGTGTTTGGAGAGCTCTCCATTGCTCCTGCAGGTACCACCCAGACCGTGGAGGGGGTAGGCTCACAGAGATTCTCCCACAAGGCACTTTAGGCCAATTGGGGAAGAGGACCTCAATCCACTCAGTCTGCCAATATCGTTAGCAAACATATTCTGTGCCAGGCGCCACACTGGGCCTGGGAGGACAGAGTCCACCTGGGAGACTCGGCTAGTACCAGGCACCACTGGGAATATGGAAGGAGAGTCCCTGCCAGAAAAGCTGATCCCCACCTTGGGGCTGGCTGGGTGGTCACTGATCTGCAGAGAGGTCTTTGCCAAGCTTAATTCTGGAAGAAGACACTGCGCCCCCACCCCAGTTAGCGCCCAGTGGGAAGGCTGATGTCTCCTCTCTGCTGCAACACACCCCACACACAGAGTTCTGGCCCTGGCTGGGGCCCCGGGAAGGAAACCACTAAGGAGGATTGAGTGTCGATTCACAGCCTAATCCGATCAGTGCACACAGCTACAGCACGGGCTGTTCCCCGCACGGCCCCCTCTCCTGCTCTACAGACCCTGGCGGCCGCTGCCTCTCAGGCCTGGCCCTGCCTGGCTACAAGGCCAATTACTATGGCCTTAATCACCACGGTGGCGGCGGCGCGGTGTTAACAACTGTCTGCCCATCAGTCTCCTTCCTGGGGCGTCGTGGAGGGGATGACCCCTTGCAGCTCTCCTCGAAGGAGCATGAAACTGGATCCCAACAACAGCTCTGTGGCTGCCGTCCAGGGTAACGCCTGGCTCCCTCTTGCTGCCTGCTGGTCTCCTGTGTGTTTGCAGTTTCTCCTGCCATGGGGCTGAGAGCCCACGAGGAGGGGACCGCGCATCCCCTGAGCATGAACGCCATCACGCTCTCCAGCCAGCACTGCCAACAACTGAGCTGGAGAAGGCGGTGCTCCCTGCTAGCCAGAGCAAATTAGGTGCCCGGATGTTGAGGTCTGGCTGGCATTTCCTGTGTTGGCTTTGGCTGGTGAGGCCAGGCCAGTGGGCTGCCCTCTTGACCTGAGCGGAGTCAAACAGGCACGTCCCAGACTCTTGAGCCCACTGACTTCTGCCCTGTGCCCCACAGGGAGTCTTGTTCTGGAAAAGAGATCACCCCTCCCGCCTCGGTTCATGCTGAGCAGGCTTCCCCTGCCTTGTAGGGTGCTCTGACTGCCCGAGGCCTGGCTGGCCCCCAACCTGTTGTTCTCACTGCCTGTTCCTCACGCTCAGGAATGGAGCCCATGAATTCACAGATCTCTGGGCCTCCCAATACCTCCTCAATGTGGCGAGGCCCCTCTGCACACCGGCCCTCACTGGTGCGGTTCAGTAGGGGCCTCTGCTGCTCCCATCTGTGTGTGGAACAACGTCTCCAGCCCAAGGCCTGCCCTTGGCCTGGACCACTAGAAGCCTTCAGCACCTGGGTTCCAGCTTGGGAACCCTTGGAGCTCCCATCCCGGACCCCAGAGGGGCCAGCTTCACCTGCAGGCTTCAGCTTTGCTGGCTCCAGTTCCTCGTCCATGTTTTCTTTGGCAATGGGTCTCTGGGACACCAGATTGTCCAAAACAAGACAAGTTTGTGATACTTATTTTCCCAAAGAGCAGAGTCTGTAACACAATTAAGCTCTTTGTGCGTAGTGTGGTCTCTAGCCGCTCCCTCCCTAGCTGCCCCCACCCCAGCCCCAGCCAGGTCCCTTTGGGGCGTGGAGCACTCCTCATTCTCTGTGGCCAGAGGTCTCTGGCCCAGGATTCAGCAGGGCTGGGCAGAGAGGGCAGGGCCAAACCCCACCCCACACACCATCACTGGGTCAGAGCTCTCCCTACTCTTAGAGTGCCGGGGGAATCCCTGGGAGAAACAGCAGGACATGGGCCGAGTCAGACCACAGGCTATAGAGTTAGATTCACCTGAATATGGATCCCAGCTCTACTAGACACCAGCCATATACCTTGAACAAGGTACCAAACGGCTTTGGAACTCAGTTGCCTTGTCAGCAAAATGGGGACCACAGGGGTACCCAGAGCACAGAGTTTGTGTGAGGAGCCAATGGGCCTGGCCCATAGTAACCCTTCTGCATGGGGCTGGCTGGGAAGGCACTCAGGGGTCTGCACAGTGGTCTTGGACCAGGCTTAGTCCGCACTAGGAGAGAGACTCTGCAGCCACACCCCATTTGTTGCTTCCTTGCCCAGGCTGGCTCTCGCTTGGCCCCTCGGCCCCATGGCCATCAAGGATTTGCCACCTTGACTAGATAGGACAGTCCACTAGGACAGAGCAGCCTCAGGGGGTGCTCAAAGAAGAGATTGAGTCTCCTGAATCCCTGCTTGTTTAGGTCTCCACCTTTCTCCAGGGAAAGCTAAGGCATGGCTGGGCACCCCTGCATCCTCCGTGCCAGGCGCACCGGTGCTCAGAAATTCGCTCACTGTGAGGTGAAGAAAGGAAAAGGCTCAGGGCTTCCTACACTGCTCATGAAGGAGCAATGGGCATAATTTTTCTGG
This sequence comes from Cheirogaleus medius, assembly GCA_008086735.1. NCBI lineage: Eukaryota > Metazoa > Chordata > Mammalia > Primates > Cheirogaleidae > Cheirogaleus > Cheirogaleus medius. The sequence goes on along the minus strand of VBSM01001979.1, from coordinate 23,324,219 downwards.
AAGGTTTGGGTGATATTTATCAGGAGATTAAGGAGTGTTGATCACTGTGATGACCAATTCCACTTCTAGTATTCTCCCTTGGGAAATTATCTGAAGTGCCAGAAGTCAGGCAGGGCCACAGGAGGGTCCATAAACATTTTCTACAAAGAGGCAGATATGGTGGGTGACTCACACTGTAATTCCAGCACTTTGGGAGGCTGAGGTGGGAGGATTGTTTGAGGCCAGGAGTTCGAGAACATTATAGTGAGACCCCCAACTCTACAAAACTTTTAAAAGTTAGCCAGGTATGGTGGCATGTACCTGTAGTCCCAACTACTTGGGAGGCTGAGGCAGGAGGATCCCTTGAGCCCAGGGGTTTGAGGCTGTAGTGAGCTATGATGGTGCCACTGCATTCCAGCCTAGGGGACAGAGTGAGACTCTGTCTTAAAAAAAAAATTCAACAAAGATGTTTTTCTCAGTGTCACTTATAATAGCAAACAAATAGCCAAAACACCTCAGTATCTAAGGGTAGGAGACTGGTTAAATATATTACTCTATTCCATCGACACAATTAAAGGGCAAACACTAAAAATCATGTTTAAGAAAAACATTTAATGACATGGCAACATCTAAGTAAAAAAAATCAGGATATTTAACATCTGACAAAGTATAATCTTGATCATGTTTAAAAAAACAGGCTATGAATGGATAAACAAAATATGACACACAATGGAATATTATTTGGCCTTAAAAAGGAAGGAAATTCTGACACATGCTACAACATAGATGAACCTTGAAGATAGTAGGCTAAATGAAACAAGCCAGACAGAACAAATAGTGCATGATTCCACTTACATGAGGCACCTAGAGTAGTCAAATTTGTAGAGACAGAAAGTAGAAATGCAGTTGCCAGGGATGGGGGAATAGGGCGGTTGGGGGGGCTGGAGGGGGAGTTAGTGTTTAAGGAGGACAGAGTTTGGGAAGATGAAAAGTTCTGGACACGGCTGGTGGTGATGGTTGCAAAACAATGCGAATGTGCTTAATGCCACTGAACTGTGCACTTAATAATAGTTAAAATGGTCGATTTTATATTACGTATATTTTACCACAATAAAAAAAGTAGGTAATAGGGAAATACGTCAAAATGTTCGTAATAAATATTTTTGAGTGAAGGGATTACCGGTGATCTTTTGTTTTATTCTGTTTGTTTTCTGACGTATTCCCCCTAGTAAATGAGATTTTTTTTGTTGTGTTTGTTGTTTGTTTTAAGGAAGCCTGCTCCAGCGTCGCCCAGATGTGTGCGGGGGCTGGGCGAGGGGGAGAGGCTTGGTCCAGCTGCAGGGAGAAGGGAGGGAGGACCACAGCCTGGGGGTCGGGGAGTGGGTGCTCAGAGAGGGCCTGGGACTCCTAGCCCCCTCGGCGCTCCCTGCCCTGCTGGCTGGCCTCCTGCTCTGCCTTCCCTCTGCTCGGCCTTGCGCAGGGGCCTCTCTCCCAGTAACAGCTCGGTCACTAGCCTTGGGAGGCTGCCCCAGCCCTAGTGGGAATGCGGGCTCCAGGCTTTCTCAGACGGTCAGTGCCCGAGACGCCTTCCCGCTGCTGCTCCGCCCCGTCCCAGCTGCAAAAACAACAGCCCATACCCGAAGCCCTGTTATTGCAGCCGAGAGCGGAGCCTCAGTGGACAATGGAAGGAATGGGGATGGGGCCGGCCAGCCCTAAATGGACCCAGGGACAGGGGAGCCTTGGGGAAATGGAGGGTCCCCTCCCGCTCCCCTTGGGGAAGCCAGGCTCAGGCGGGTGGGGAAGGGGCTTTCAGAAGCCCGTGGGACTCAGGACCTAGGACCAGTTCTGCCAGTGGCCTCCCTGGCTCCCTGGGGACTGCGGGAGGTGGGGGCGGAGGGAGGAGGAAGTAAAGCCACTTGGGAACCCACTAAGCCAAGTGGGCAGGAGGCGGCACCACCGTGGCTCCCAGACAGGCCAGGGCCAAGGCTTTCCCACGGAATGCGACCGGCCACTGGGCTCTGCTCAGCCGTCCACCCCAGGCTGGGGCCCCTGAGTCCCCGGGGGTTCCCATGCTGTCGTCCCTTCTGCAGGCAGGGGCACTGGCCAGATTCAGAGCCCTCCAGCCCCCTCAGGTGTGTGCTGAGCATCTTAGCGAGGTCAGGGCTGGGCTCTCGGAGACCTGCCACCCAGTTTTCTCAGCATCCCTTCTGGTTTCATCTGTTGGCTTCATACTCAGGTGAACAGGGATAGGGTCGCAGAGCTTGTGTTACCAAGACCCTGAAGGCCTCACAGACTGGTGAAAGCCTGGCCCCTGGCTCACCCTAAAAGGCCATTCCTCCCACTCTAACATGAAGGGTGTGGATGTTGTGGAATTAGGAGGCACTGGGGAAGTCTCTGGAAACAGACAAACCTAGGCTAGAACCTACACTCTGTCCCCACCAGCTGTGAGGGCACACCATTTAGCCTTTCTGAGTCTCCACTGTAAAATGAAAATGTTAACATTTAGAGCCTTGGAAAGCTTAGAGGTAATATATATATAAAGTCTCTGGCGCAATGTAGGTGCTGCTTTTTTTTTTTTTGGAGACAAGAGTCTGGCTCTGTCGCCCCAGCTAGAGTGCAGTGGCGTCATCGTAGCTCACTGCAACCTCAAACTCCTGGGCTCAAGCGATCCCCCTGCCTCAGCCTCCCAAAGTGCACTAGGATTAGCCACCCCTCAGCCTAGGTACTTCTTGAGTGGAGAACATGATTCTTATTACTCAAACCCCAAAAAGTGAAATTAGCTGAGATTGGAAAGAATTTTTGGACCTCAATTCTCAGCTCAGATATCCCGATTCCCCACCTTCTGCACACTGTAGAAGGCAGCTTGAGAAGTTTCACCTCCCTGCAGCCCTCCCCCCACACTCTGGTCAGGAACCAGTTAATCAAACTACTCTCTGAAGTTAGACAATGACTGCTCTTGTTAGGATGTTCCTGGCCACAGGCATCAAACCAAGGACAGAAACTATTCCTGGGACAGGGAGGAGCCAGTCCAGAGAGGATGAGCCTTGGGCCTCTGGGAGCCACCAGAAATCTCTATCTGCAGGATAGTCACTGAGAGTCACTTATGTACCAAGAGTGGCAGGAAGCTACTGGGACCCAGGACATAGCCATCCTGACTCGGCTGAACCATTATGCAAGGTCACTGCTCTGAAAAGTTGTCAGGTAGTTACAATAACTGATGAGTCCTTGAAAGAGAGGAGTTATTGAAATAAAAGCTGGCATTATTTTTCTCTGAATTATTCGGTCTTTAAAAATACAACCAGGTCCACTAGAAGCACATTTTATGGAGATTTTTTGTTGCTGTAAGACAGGGTCACTCTTTGTCACCTGGACTACAGTGTTATGGGGATTTAAAAAAAATTCTCTCATGTAATGAGTGTGCAGAAGTACTACTTTAAAGATCAATAGTAGTACATGTCTCTAAGTCTTTGAGATCGTTACTGTTTATCAAGTGTCACTGTTATTATCATCTCCACTGACAGACAAAGGTCACTTGGCTTGTGAGGGACAGAATTAAGGAGATCTGTATCACTTCTAAGCCCAAGCTTTTGTGTGGTTTAATATTCAGTGACACCGCTACCATAGCTAAGAGAATAACTAACTGGCTAGTGGGCCTTGATTTTCATATACTTTTTCCAGAATCGTAGACGATTTGTTTTTATCAACCTAAGTGCTTGGTGCAGCCTCACTTAGCAGCACAGACCTATCGATCTATCAATTGTACAGTAACTATCTGTTGACCAGAACCAGCCCATCTCATCAGGTTGTCATGGACACCAAAAGAGATAAGGAATTGGAAATTCTGTAACTAAAAGGCAAAATCCTCTAAAGTATAGGGGATGATGCTGTTTATTAGTATTGAGGATCCTCTTGTACAGAGGCTGTTTTCCAATATGCAGTGTTGGTGCTTGGTATAATATAAAGGTGCACAATAAATATCTGTTACATGGTAAATATGTTGATTTATGAAGAACAATAGTTAATAAACAATCCTAATAATGATAGGGTAGTATATCTTTTTCTAATCACCCTAATATGTGATTATCACTACTACCTGTGTTTGTCATTAGACTTTCCCTTCAAATTCCTAGCAATCGACCATGTTCAAATGTCGGGGAAGTTCAAGAACAAAGCCAGACTCCACAAAAATATAAATCCATATTTTAAGCAAGATTAGCTTCTTGTTTAGCAGAAGCAACCAAATAATGAATTCCTACCTTGGCCAAGAATAGGATTGGGCTCCTTGGAGGATAAGAGAATCTTAGTCAAGGCTCTAGCTACTCAAAAAGTTAAGCCAAAGGGGAATTTGTTGAGAAGTCTAAGTGTGGCTCTACCTTCAGGCACGGCTAGACCTAAGGGCCTACAGCAGCCATCTCAAATCATCAGCTCATCTGCTGCCTCCCCGTAGGGCTTGGCTCTGCTGGCTTCTCCTGACTTTCTCTTACACTAAACAAGATCTCTCCATGAGGCAAGAAAGGTGGCCACTGACAGTCCAAAGCCAACCTCCTTACAGCAGATGATCTAAAGGGCAGAACCCTGCTTTCTTCCAGGGTCCGTATGGCAAACCACAGGGAAGGACTGAATGGCTTTGCACAACCAATTGGCATGGAAGTTGGATGATGGGCCAGACCTGGGTGGTGTGACAGGCACGTGGTTGGGGGCCACTTGGGGCACTGGGAGGGGCTGGGATTGATAGTTCCACCCAAATCACATGGGATGCGGAGGGGCAGTTCCCAACGGAAAGGGGGTGCAGGACAGACAAAAACAACAGGTGTCCACGACAATAGCACTTGTTCTCAGGTTGCGTAGAGACAGGACTTATCCACCAAAACAATCAGAGAAGGATAAAAACAGTGGAGCGTTCACATGCCCAAGTGTTGAGTCAAAGCCCTTCAGGAAAAGGAAGTGATCCTATGGCCTAAAGGAGAGTCTTTAGAACAGGAGGAGAAAGACACAAATATTTTAGTCAGCCTCCCTCCTCCCAGTTGAGAATTGTCATCATAATCATCATAGTCCCCAAGTTAAATTCAGGAAGCTGTTATCTGATGATTATGCAAACAATTAGTCAGAATGCTTGGAATTGGGACACTTCAGGAAACTCTGGGAGATTTGATCGACATAATCATATTCCTGGTTGAGAGATTGGGCCTAATGAAGGATTTTTTATTTTTCTTGCAATTTCTTTCTGATTATAAATGGAGTATGTTGATGGTAAAAATTTTGGGAAATACAGAACAGTACACAAATAAAAATCACTCTTGCATTTATTAGGACTGGGTATGACTGCAAGTGACAGAAACCCCAAGATAATAGTGACTTAAACAAGACTGAAGTTTATTTTGCTGTCAGCAACATGAAGTCAAAGGCAAGTAGTCCAGACGGGTATGGGAGCTCAACTCCACAGAGGCCTCAGGGTGTCCAGGCTGCTTCCAGCTCACTAGTCTGCCATCCCTACAGAATGACCCACACCCTCATCATCTAGCTGGCAGAGGAGAAATGCAGCAAGGAGAAAGGGATAAAAAAGCCAAAGATCCATCCCAGCTTAGGGAGGGTTCTGAGAAGCAGCAACTCAACACTTTTATACCATCCCATTGGTAAGAACATAGTCACATGGCCACATCTACCTGCTAAGGAGACTGGGAAATGTAGTCTTTATTCTGGATGGCTATTTGCCTAGCTAAAACTCTGTTACTGTAGAAGAAAGGGAGAATGGCTTTTGGGGCAATTATGGGTCTCTGATAAACCTGTAATCATACTACCCAGAGATAGACGCTGTTAACATCTTGATATATATCATATACACAAACACACCCCTATATGTATATATGTGTATATATATGTGTGTATGCATATGCATGTTTTTATTTACAATACATATAAATAACATATATAAATATTTTTAGAATGAAATTGAGGTCCCTCCAAATATACTGTTTTTGCGTCTTGTTTTATTAAAAAAATTGCAGACTTTAAACAGTCTCTTATTATGTGTTTTGGCATCAGGTTATTTAACAATTACAGGTAGAGTTATTTTAAAAAACTGGCCCTTTCTCTGCAGAATCACCGTGCTGGCTGGGTCCCTGAACACAAAGCCTGAAAACTGGAGGGCTTTCAAGGCCCTCACTGCTGCTCAGTATGACGGGGCTCAGGTCCAAGTGCTTTCTGCACCACCCCACTTCCACTTTGGCCAAACCAACCACACTCCTGTATTTCTCCGCAGATTTCCTGCTGGCAAGGTTCCAGCATTTGAGGGTGATGATGGATTCTGTGTGTTTGAGAGCAACGCCATTGCCTACTACATGAGCAATGAGGAGCTGCGGGGAAGTACTGCAGAGGCAGCAGCCCAGGTGGTGCAGTGGGCGAGCTTTGCTGATAGCGACATAGTGCTCCCCACCAGTACCTGGGTGTTCCCCACCCTGGGCATCATGTGCCACAACAAATAGGTCACCAAGAAAACAAAGGAGGAAGTGAGGCGAATTCTGGGGCTGCTGGATGCTCACTTGAAGACAAGGACTTTCCTGGTAGGCAAATGAGTGACACTGGCTGATGTCACAGTTGTCTGTACCTGATACCAACTGGTGGCTCCTCACCTGCATTAACCAGTCCCAGTTCTGGGCTGTCTTGGGGGGAAGTGAAGCTGTGTGAGACGATGGCCCAGTTTGATGCTAAAAAGTTTGCAGAGTCAGCCTAAAAAGGACACCCTACTGAAAGAGAAGGGTTCGTGGGAAGGGAAGCAGAAGTCCCAGGCTGAAGGGAAAGAGGAGAAAAAGGCAGCTGCCCCTGCTCCTGAGGAGGAGACGCACCAAAGTGAGCAGGCCCTGGCTGTGAGCCCAGGGCCAATGTCCTCTGTGCTCACTGGCCCAAGAGTACCTTTATGTTGGATAAATTTAAGCACAAGTACTCCAACGAGGACACACTTTCTGCGGCACTGCCATATTTTGGGGAGCACTTTGATAAGGACGGCTGGTCCCTGTGGTGCTCTGAGTACCGCTTCCCTGAAGAGCTCACCCAGACCTTTATCAGTTGCAACCTTGTCACTGGAATATTTCAGCGATTGGACAAGCTAAGGAAGAATGACTTTGCCAGTGTTCTTTGGAACCAACAATAGCAACTCCATTTCTGGAGTCTGGGTGTAGCTTTTCTGCTGCGTCCAGATTGGCAGGTGGACTATGAGTCATATACATGGTGGAACCAGGATCCCGGCAGCAAGGAGACTGGTTCAAAAGTACATTTCCTGGGAGAGGGCCTTCTAGCATGTGGGCAAATTCTTCAATCAGGGCAAGATATTCAAGCACACATCTCTTGCCATTGCCTAGATGTGTGTACCTGTCCTTCTGGGAGATGGAGGTCATTAAAGGAAGCTAAACATTGAAAAAAAATTGACCACCCCCCAAATGTAATGCTTTATAATTTTCTTTTAAATAGATGTGTTTATTTTATAAACCCTAGTTCTAAAATTTTTTGTTTATTTATCTTGAAATAACTAGATTCACAGAAGGTTGCAAAGAAATGTACACCTTTCTCTCTCATAAACCCTTCCCCCAGCCTCCTCCCCTAGTAACATCTTATTATAACTATGGTACAATAGCAAAACCAAGAAGTTGACATTGGTACAATCCATAGAGTTTATTCAGATTTTACCTGTTATACATGCACTCTGTGTGTGTGTGCATGTGCATGCGTGTGCATGTGTGCATGTGCAGTTTTAGCATGGGCAGCCTTGCATAACCACCACCACAATCAAGAAACTCAACTTTAGTGTCACAAGACTCCCTGTGTTACTCATTTATAGCCACACCCCCTACCCATCCCTAATGCCTGGAAACCACTAATCCATTCTTTATCTCTATAATTATGATATTTCATGAATGTTACCTAAGTGGAATTGTGCAGTATGTATACTTTTGAGTTTTTTTTACTCAGCATGATTTCCTTGAGGTTCATCTAAACTGTTGTATATTTCAATAGTTGGTTCCTTTTTATTGCTGAACAGTACTCCATGGTATGGATGTACCACAGTTTATTTAAACATTCACCATTTGGAAGACATTTGGGGAGCTTCCAGTTTGGGGCTATTAGTAATAAAGCTACTATGAACATTCACGTACAAGTTTCTACGTGGATAATTCTTCATTCCTTTGAGATAAATGACCAAAAATGCAATTGCTGGATCATATTATAAGTCCATTTTTAGTTTTGAAAGGAACAGCCAAACTATTTTCAAGATTGATTGTCTGCAATCTGTCTTGCAAACTTAAAAATATGTTGTCATCTGGGCTCTGAGGAACGCGACTGTAATCCCAGCGATAGACGCTGAAGCAGGGGGGATAGCTTGAGCCCAGAAGTTCGAGGCCAGCCTGGGCAACATGAGACCTTGTCTCAAAAACAAAAAAAAAACAAAACAAAACAATATGTTTTCAACACTTCTCTTTATCATTAAGAATTTTCCATGTCAGAATTCTAAAACATGGGCCAGGCATGGTGGCTCACGCCTGTAATCCTAGCACTCTGGGAGGCGGAGGCCCGAGGATCATTTGAGCTCAGCAGTTTGAGATCAGCCTGAGCAAGAGCAAGATCCTGTCTCTACTAAAAATAGAAAAAATTATCCGGGCATGGTGGCGCATGCTTGTAGGCCCAGCTACTCGGGAGGCTGAGGCAAAAGGATCACTCAAGCCCAGGAGTTTGAGGTTGCTGTGAGCTAGGCTGATGCCACGGCACTCTAGCCCCAGCAACAGAGTGAGATTCTGTCTCAAAAAAACAAAACAAAAAAAAACTAAAACATGATATTCCATTGTATGGTTATACTATACAATGTACTAAACCAGTCTCCTAATTTTTAATATTTAGGTGTATTTCTTATTTTGTTATAAAAAATAATATGAAAGATATTGTAGATAACTCTATGTGCCTGTTTCTGATTATTTCCTTAGAATAAACTTCTAAATAGGGACGTGCTAGCTCAAAGGGTATGAATGAACATTTTAAAGTCTACTGCTACATTTTCCCGAACTGTGCTACTGAAAAGTGCTTCCATTTACAATGCACAGCAATATAAGAGAATTGGGGCAAAGTTCTAAAAATGTTTCTAAAAATACTAATATTGCAAAACAATTGGCATTCAAATGGTTGGTATCCTAAATACAGTATATAAATAGATCTTACAAATCAACTAGAAAAAGATAAATACCCTATGTCAAGTTGCTTTGGGCTATAAGTGATAGAAAACTCCATTCAAAATTATATAAATAATAGATAAATGTGTCACTTAACATAAAAAATTTAAAGCTAAGGCAATTTCTGGATTTGTTGATTTCATACAATGACTTTAATAAAAGATACCACAGTAAATAGACTAACAGTGCAGGCTCTGAAGCCAGACTGTTGGGTTTACATGCCAGCTCTACTAGGTGTGTAACACTGAGCAAGTTACTTACTCTATCTATGCCTCAGGTTTCCCTTTTGAAAATGATTATATTAGTAGCACCTATCTCTTGGTACCAAAGTAATTGAAAGAAAAAAATAGCACCTATCTCAAGATTGTTGTAAGAATGAAAACAGTTAATATATGTAAAATCCTCATTAAGTGTTGACATTATCAAGAACCTAGGTTTTTTCTGTTTTTCTGTTCTGCCATCCTCATCCTGTTAATTTTATTCCCAGTCTTGAGACCTCATGGTCAAGTGATAGCTTCAGTATCCCCAGGCATCATATCCAAAAAGATTGGAGATAGAAGAGACTATGTAATCTTCTGTTTTCTTCTTAAGAGCAGGGAAAACTTTCCAGGAAGTCTCAAACAGATCTCTTTCATATGCTGCTGACTAAAAACGGGTTACCCTACACCAATCTGTAAAAAAAGGAGAATGGAACTATCATGATTGGCTTAAACTAATCAGGATTTGCCCATGAGCTAGGGCTACTTTCTCTGTGGGTAGAATCCAAACAAAATCAGTTCTGTTAACAAGGAAGAAATAGATATTGGGTGGAAAACCAGAATGTCTGCCACACATCACATTAGAAAAACAACAAACCATATGACCAGCAATTCACAAGAGAAGAAATGCAAATGATCCATAAACAGATGAAAAGATGTACATTTTGACTAAGGAGCAAAGAATGCAAATTAAAAGGAGTTGTATTTTCTCAACCAAATTGGCAATAATGAAAAAGAATGATGATCATCTACAATAGCAACAAATATATAAGGCGGCTAGTAATAAACCTTAACACAAAGATGTGCAAGACCCAGGTGGAGAAAATCATAAGATTTTACTGAGAGACACTAAAGACCTAAATAAATGTAGATAGATACCATGTTCATGGATAGAAACAGTATCTTAAAGATGTCAGTTCTTCTCAAATTGACACATGTATTTAAAACAATTCCATTCAAAATCTCAGTAGAGGCTGGGCATGGTGGCTCATGTTTACGAATTTTGTTTTTAAAATATGCATGGAAGTGCAAAGACTCAAAACTAGTTAAGACATTCTTAAAGAAAAGAATTAGGCAAGGAGGTCGGGCGTGGTGGTTCACGCCTGTAATCCTAGCACTCTGGGAGGCCGTGGTGGGAGGATCGCTCAAGG
>VBSM01001979.1:23293185-23311407 GCA_008086735.1 Cheirogaleus medius | reverse complement strand
CCGCCTCGGCCTCCCAGAGTGCTAGGATTACAGGTGTGAGCCATCGCACCCGGCGAGGAAACAGATTTCTATTACACAGACTTTTAGGTTCAGATAGACCTGGATTTAAGTATGAATGTATCCCCTTACTAACTGCTTAAATTCTGGTGGTCTGTTTTCCAATCTGTAAAATGGGGATTAGAGAACCTATTTCAGAGCTGTATTGGATGAGAAAATCACACAGTGTCCAATACCTAGTGAGCTTTAAGTAAATGGTAGCTCTTGGTATTATGTTATACTCTCCAGCCTCTGTAGTACAAGTCTGTGCAAATCGGAGGACATCATTCTTGCTCCTGTATTAGCTTCACTTTGAATCTCCTTATTGGTGGGTAGTCTCCTCATCCCTAATTCTTCTGTCTTTTATTCCATGTGCTAGGCCTTGGGAATACAAGGCAAAAAAAAAGATACACTACCTGTCCTCAGGGAGTTGAACCTATTAGGGAGACACAGGCTCAAACAGCTCCATGGAATACAACAGCACTGTAATGCGGCGTCTGTCCATGGGTCCCAGACGCGCACTCAGAGCATCTGTGTCGGGACACCGGGCGGTCACCAAACTGCAGGGCCAGGAAGGAGGACAGCAGCTTCTCCAGTTAACCTCAGGTTGTGAAGGGGAGGCGTAGAGACTTGCTGTTCCCATAGCAACGAGACTAGCCACCCTCTTCAGGCCTGTCCGGTCACGTCTGTTCAGCATCCCTAGAGCCAGGAAAGGCCACTTCCGGTTCTCCAGTCCCGGAGGCGTGCAGTAGCTTGGTTGTAACTGAAGAACCCGAGCCCCACGTCTCTGATTGGCTCAGGCAGATAGAGAGGGCGGGAGATAGCGGCTAGGGGCGTGGCTTGCCGCCTCGCAAACTTGAATTCGTTCTCTCAGAGCGGAAGCCGACCTCGCCCGCCCCGGAAGTGCAAGCCTGCTGCCCGGCGGGTGTTGGTTCTGCTGGTGAAGGCGGGCTACCTTCGAGATGCCGGGAGCCGCCGCGAAGGGCTCGGAGTTGTCCGAGAGAATCGAAAGCTTCGTGGAAACCCTAAAGCGGGGCGGTGGGCAGCGCAGCTCCGAGGACATGGCTCGGGAGACCCTGGGGCTGCTGCGCCGGATCATCACGGACCACCGGTGGAGCAACGCGGGTGAGGCAGGCCTAGTTCCACCCTCGACCGCGGCCCCTTGTCGTTCCCGATCCCAAGGCTGAACGTCGTCCAGGCTCACCCTCTGTCTTTCGGACTGCAGGGGAGCTAATGGAGCTGATCCGCAAGGAGGGCAGGAGAATGACCGCCGCGCAGCCCTCCGAGACCACCGTGGGCAACATGGTACGGAGAGTGCTCAAGATCATCCGGGAAGAGTATGGCAGGTCAGGCTCACGTCCTGGGCTCCACGTTGGACCCAGTGGCGCATTTTGCATGAGTCCTTCTCGCTGCTTGAGACTTTAGTGGAGCTGAGTAGCTCTTGTTACCTACCTGACGACTCCTTCCCACCTCCCTCTTTGGATCTTTTTGCCTTCATAGACTCCACGGACGCAGTGACGAGAGCGATCAGCAGGAGTCCCTGCACAAGCTCTTGACATCCGGAGGCCTGAGCGAGGATTTCAGCTTCCATTATGCCCAACTCCAGTCCAACATAATTGAGGCGATTAATGAGCTGCTAGTGGAGCTGGGTAAGAGGCCTGATCACTGGGTGGACAATCAGGCCTTAGGCAAATAAGGGAACAGAAGCTCCTGGAAGCTGTTTAACAGCAGAGATGGGAGATTACCAGCCTACTGGTTCTCAGAAGTTTGTCCTCCTTCCTGATTAGGAGGTTTTGGAACAGGTGGCAGGACTAAAGTAATCCCCTCTCTACTTTTCCTTACAGACCAACCCTTTATAGACTGCAGATCCACTGTGGCAGAGACTGTATTAAGATAGAACTTTATTTTCATTTTAAAGAAAACAAAGTCCCTAAAACCACATTTGACAGACCCTCCACTGAACTTCCTCTTGAATGTTTACACACACATATATACCACCTCCATCCCCCTTGTCTTTGTGACCCAAGAGACCTGCAGACACTCATTACAATCAGAGGGTGAAGAAGCTGTTTCTAAATTCCTCCCCCGTTTTTTTTCTCTGGCCTCCCTCTCTCAGGTGGAGATGTTGTGGCCACCTTTTGGAGGAAGAGTTCTTTTGGGGGAAGCTCTGTTTACCCCACTCAGCACTTTAGGATTTCCCAGATTGCCATTTCTTGCCTGAATTCATTGTCTTCAAAATCAGTTGTAAGGAGCTGTGTAGTGGCAGGGAGGTGGCTGATGAGTAGCAGTGCTTCTGGGAAAGAGGGCAGACTAAGAACATGGAAGGTAGAAGATCCCAAAGGAGTGGGGCTTTTAAAAAATTGTGACATTTCGTTTAAACAAATTAGCTCTGTGATCCCAGGGTCTGCCAGGTAGCCAGTGTATGTGAAGGGCAGACAACTCGTCATGTCTGTTTGTGATGTAGCATGGCAGTTTCATATTTTCCTTGCAAAACTGTTCTTGTAGAAGGGACAACTGAGAACATCGCAGCCCAGGCTCTGGAGCACATCCACTCCAACGAGGTGATCATGACCATTGGCTTCTCCAGAACAGTAGAGGCCTTCCTCAAAGAGGCTGCCCGAAAGAGGAAATTCCATGTCATTGTGGCAGAGTGTGCTCCTTTCTGCCAGGTAGGGGGACTGCTGGAATTGCTAAGAAAAATGAAAAATGAAGAGGGAATAAATGAGGGATGGGTGAAGTTTGTGCCAACTTTGAATTGATAAGCAAGACATTGACAAGATAAAGTAAAACATTAAGGGATTTTCAAGTTGTTTATCCTGTGAACATTCTTTTTTTTTTTTGAGACAGAGTCTTACTTTGTTGCCCAGGCTAGGGTGAGTGCCGTGGCATCAGCCTAGCTCACAGCAACCTCAAGCTCCTGGGCTCAAGCAATCCTTCTGCCTCAGCCTCCCGAGTAGCTGGGACTACAGGCATGCGCCACCATGCCCGGCTCATTTTTTTTTTCTATATATTTTTTAGTTGGCCAATTAATTTCTTTCTATTTTTAATAGAGACGGGGTCTCGCTCTTGGTCAGGCTGGTTTCGAACTCCTGACCTTGAGCTATCCACCCGCCTCGGCCTCCCAGAGTGCTAGGATTACAGGTGTGAGCCACCGCGCCCGGCCCCTATCCTGTGAACATTCTTAAATAGTGTTTAAGAAAGTTGGATGAACTGCTAAGTCCAAAGAAAAATAAATATTTGTTCTTTTAGAAATCAAAATAGGGTAAATTTCCTTGAAGATGACTGATGCTTGATGTGATCTCACTTAATCCTTAAGATCTCAAAAAGGAAATAATAGGTCCCATAAAGGAAATACGGAAGGATGCTGGATGTTGTAAAATACTGAGCCAGGAGTTACCTTGTCATCTATGCTTGATTACACAAGCAAGTTATATTTCCAGTTTTGTGGCTGCTCTAGAGCTACTGTGGAGTATTATACATTTATTAGCTTTCCTTGGGCTTCCCTGAAGCTTACCAGAGCTACCATAGGCAGAAAAATTAGTCATCTGTTGGAAATTGTGTACTGGATATGCCCATATCACAGAATTCCCCAGATCCAGTTACATTTGAGAACTCTTTTCACTGTCTCTCACTCTTTGTCCTAGCATCAGCCTTTCTCTCCTATTGCAGGGTCATGAAATGGCCGTCAATTTGTCCAAAGCAGGTATTGAGACAACTGTCATGACTGATGCTGCCATTTTTGCTGTTATGTCAAGAGTCAACAAGGTGGGTAGATTTAAAGGTATGTTGAATTCATGAAGGTTATACTTCTAAAATATTGTATTTTGGGCCGGGCGTGGTGGCTCATGCCTGTAATCCTAGCACTCTGGGAGGCCGAGGCAGGTGGATCGCTCAAGGTCAGGAGTTCAAAACCAGCCTGAGCAAGAGCGAGACCCGGTCTCTACTAGAAAATAGAAAGAAATTAATTGACCAACTAAAAATATATAGAAAAAATTAGCCAGGCATGGTGGCACATGCCTGTAGTCCTAGCTACTCGGGAGGCTGAGGCAGAAGGATCACTTGAGCCCAGGAGTTTGAGGTTGCTGTGAGCTAGGCTGATGCCACGGCACTCTAGCCCAGGCAACAGAGTGAGACTCTGTCTCAAAAATAAATAAATAAAATAAAATATTGTATTGTATTTTATCTCCTCCTATAATATCCTTGGTAAGAGAAGAGTTTCTAGCACCTTTTGAAAGTACTTATTTAGGCCTTTTCAGTCTATTAATTGAATTTCTTTTCCCTTTATCTGCGTCACTGTTCCTCACTTGTTCCTCTAAATTTGATGAAAGCATTGAAAAGAATAAAGTAGAACTAAGCCAAGAGTGTCAGCTACTAGGGGTTGGCTTTGGAGCTCCTGCCTTATGCTCCAAGAGCTTGGCAGTGGTGGATGGTGAGTGAAAAAGGCTCCTGGCTTCTCAGAAGGTGTGGCATGTCAATTTCCAGAAAATATGGGGCTAAGAACAGTAGGTTTTGCAGTTTCTTATTCCATTTTACATTCATTCTTTTCTGGGGAACCCACTTTTAAGCTAGAACTTGTGCTGAGCCTAGGATCCCTTTCCCTCTACTGCTCTGTGACACCTCATGATGCCAGGTCTGAAGCCTGAGCATTCAGCCTCTTGTGGCCATTGACCCTTTTAAGGCTTTACCCCCAGGGTGGCTCACATTTTTCTTCCTGTTCCAAAGGTGATCATTGGCACAAAGACCATCCTGGCTAATGGTGCCCTAAGAGCTGTGACAGGAACTCACACACTGGCACTGGCAGCAAAACACCATTCCACCCCACTCATCGTCTGTGCACCTATGTTCAAGCTTTCCCCACAGGTATGTCTGTCTGTCTCTAGCTGGTAGCCAACAGAGAGAAGGAAGCCAAAGTGTAGGCCTGAACTCTGGGCCTTCAACCTACTCTGGGGCATTTGCTCAATGGATTAGATTCAGTGAAGGCTGGAAAGAGCCAGAGAAGTCTTGGCCCAGGAAAAACAATTGATAGTTATAAACTGCCAGCTTTAGGAAGTCAAAATTATGTCAGGACAATATTTAGTTGGGGAAAAGGCCCTTTGCTTACAATTGCTACCACTCCCCCATCACCTTGACCAGTTTTGAAAATGCCAAGCAGGCTGAAACTGGGATCATAGAATCAGTTTTATTTGTCATTATTCCAGAGCATGTCCTCTGTAGGCTAAATATACAAGCAGTTACTAAGTGAAGAGCCATTTCATCAGTGATGGAGCTTTGAAAACATCAACCTATTTATATGTCTTTATTTTTTTTAATTAAGGTGAAATTCACATGACAATTAACCACTTTAAGATGTACAATTCAGTGGTATTTAGTCCATTAAAAGCATTGTGCAACCACCACTCTCTAGTTTCAAAACTTTCTCATCATCCCAGGAAAACACCCTGTACCCATTGGGTAATCACTCCTTATTCCCGCTTCTCCCCATCTCCTGGTAACCACTAATTTTCCTGTCTCTGTGGATTTGCCTGTTTTGGATATTTTATATAAAAGGAATCATACAATATGTGACATTTTGTGTGTGACACTTTCACTTAGCATGATGTTTTCAAGGTTCATCCATGTTGTAACATGGGCCAGAGTGTCCTTTCTCTTTAAGGCTGAGTAATAAATAATATTCCATTATACGAATATATCACAATTTGTCCATTCATCTGTTGATGGGCCTTTGGGTTGATTTTACGTTTTAGCTTTTGTGAATAATGCATAAGCATTTGTGTACAAGTTTTCTGTGTGGACCTATGTTTTCATTTCCCTTGGGTACATATCTAGGAGTGGAATTGCTGGGTCTCTGTTTTTTAAAACTTTTTTCTTATGATTTTCTAGCGTGTTTATTGAAAAAAACAAACAAAACCTTTTTCTTTTCTAGTTCCCCAGTGAAGAAGATTCATTTCATAAGTTTGTGGCTCCTGAAGAAGTCCTGCCTTTCACAGAAGGTACAGAAGTTGCATGTGCGTGTGCGTGTGTATGTGTTGTGTGTGTATCTTGGGGTTTTGTGCGTGTATGTGTTTTGCTCTTTTGGTTGTTTTGGTGATCAATAGGATTGAATGCTGTCAGGGTGTATTTTTTATCATACTTCTTGTGGGGACTGTTTTCTTTAGCCGGTCAAAGTGCTTGGGGACCTATCTGGTCCATGTTAATTTGTTCTGAGACTAATACATTTTAGCTGAGTCATTGGGGCCGTGGAGGGTTGGATCACCCAGCGTGGACTAGATTTGGCTTTGTGCATTATTTGAGATACCAGCAGTAACCAAGCGGGAAAACGTACCTGGTTTCAGTTGCTGTAGGGAGTTACTTTGGTGAACTGACTGGCAAAGGAAGCAGGCTCTGAAATGTTCCTACTTAGAAGACTCGCCTATAGCCTGGATCCCCCTGGGTGTTGGGGGTCCTTTTTTCTGGCTTCTGAAGACAGCAGCTTTGCTCGTGAGCCTGCTGCCTCCTCAGCAGTCAAGCTGGCCTCACACCCTCTGAGAGCAGAGCACAGTGCTTGGGATCCTAATTCTTCTTGGAAGTTGAATGACTTCATCCCTTTATTTAGACATTCATTGTTCGAGAAATAGTTATTGAGCACCCAGTATGTATCTAGCACTATCCTAGGCACAGGGATATAACAATAAATGAAGCAGATAAGGCCCTGCTCCCACAGAGCTTACATCCTGTGGAAGACAGATGAGAAAATGTCAGATATGGAATGTTTTAGGAAGAAATCGAGTAAGGGCGATGTGATAGAAGGTGGCTAAGGGGACTAACTAAGGTTGGGGAAGGGCCTTAATGAGATGACATTTCAGCTGAGTCTTGAATGAGTAGAGCCCACCACGTGAAGATTAGGGAGAGCTTTCCAGGCACTGGTGCAAGGGCCTGAGATGGGTATGTGCCTAGCCAGTTGGAAAAAAGCCAGATGGCCATGTGGCTGGAAAGTGGGAATGGTAAAAATTATAATTATTGTGGTGTGGCAGGGAGGAGCTAGATCTTGAAGCTTGAGTCCCAAGTTTAAATTCTATTCTAAGGGCTATGCAAAGGCATTGCAGAGTTTTAATCAGGGAGTATCATGATCTGAAGTCATCTCTTCTGGTTTGCATTTTGCCACAGCTTCCCTTTCATGGCTAGCTGGTATTCCTGCATTATTGAGCCTAGAATCTAAAGGCTACTTAAATATTAGAGTGGGAGGCCCAGTTTCATCTTTAGCACATGTACTTGCCTTTCAGGGGACATTCTGGAGAAGGTCAGCGTTCATTGTCCGGTGTTTGACTACGTCCCCCCAGAGCTCATCACCCTGTTTATCTCCAACATCGGTGGGAACGCACCTTCCTACATCTATCGCCTGATGAGTGAGCTCTACCATCCTGATGACCATGTCCTATGACCACCACTCATCCTAAGCAGAAGTCGCTTAGGCAGACCCAAGATGGAGAGGAGACTTCAGTGCCGCTGCTGAAACACATCCTCATTGCAGCAGGGGAGTGAACAGGAGTCAACCTGAAAAAAGCCTTGATACTGTTGCCTGCCTTTTTAGTCATCCCATAACAAGGGCAAACGTCCAGGACTGTTTCTTGCCTTTCAGGTCTTAACAGAGCAGCAGGGCTTAACCTATTGATTTTGGAGCCTCTTAGTGACTGGGCTGCATCTGTTTCAGGAACTTAAACTTTATGGTTCAGTGGTGTGTTAAACATAACACTGAATACCTTGCTGGGATACAGATTTGTGCTCAGAAATGGCTACCACACCTCTTCCGAGGCTGTGCCAATAAAAGCTACTTGAAGGTTCCTGAGTTGGTTTATTTATTGTCCTGCTCTGATTGAACTGCCTGAAACAGCAGCAGCAGAGCCCTTTTCGTGTTTTCATAGAGGGCTGTAATTAGAGAGAAAAGTCTAAAACATAGAAGTACAAGTGGAAGTATTTACAGTTTCCTTTATAATTCACTGGGAATGGCCCCAAACAACTTGTTAGTCTGAGAGAGTGGTTCCAAAACCTCTGTGAGCATCAGAATCACCTGGAAGCTTAAAAAAAAATAAAATCTTGGGCTTCATCTCACAACTTAGCGCACCTGGGAATCTGTTTAAAGCTTCCCGGAAAAAGATCCTCTCATGTCCTGTCTATAGGACCATAAATTGGTACAACCTATTATATTAGAAGGTTTGGAACCTGCAACGTCTAGAATTATTTGTACAAGCACACAAAGATTTATACAACAATGTTCGGTTTAGCAGTTGTAATGTCACTGCCTAAGTGTCCAGCAATAGGAGAAAGGTTAAATAAGTATGACATTTACACTGTGGAACATGTAGACAAGGCAACAGAAGTTTTATTTATTTATTTTGTTTTGTTTTTTGTTTTTTCTTTCTTTATTTTTTATTTCAGCATATTATGGGGGTAGCAACAGAAGTTTTAAGAGGGTAGCTTGAGGGCAGTGTCTGAATCGAAGATTTTAGCTGGTTCACCCTGCATTTAATATGAATTATTTCCCAATATTTAAAAATCTATACATTTTAAAATATCCGATTTCTTAAAAACTCAGATTTGGCAATTCTGGGACCACATTCCCAAATGGCTGTAGTTGGGTAACATCTGATTCCATCAGATGGAAAAAGTCCAGTTTTCTGCAGTTCTTACCAGATCCATTTAACATGTTTATATTTAATCTGCCTAACCCCTGCAGGCATTTGAATTGTGACCCTTGTGTTAAAGGAATGGGATAGATTTATAAGGAGGTCCATTTTATATTCTGTTGGTTAAAAACAAGCTGGGAAAAAAGCTGTAGAGCAGTATGTGTAATATGACCCTTACTTCATTAAATGTAGTGCGGGGGGGGGGGACGTTTAGGAGTATAACACCAAACAGCCGCAAGCAGGAGACATCTAGTTTTGCTACATTTATATTTTGGTTTTTTTCTTAATATGTATTACTTCAGTAATTTATAGTTTTTACCTAAAACGTCTGCCCAGCTGGGTCAGGTGATCTGCCATGTTCAGGAACTAGTGGTCCAAAGCAGAGGAACCTGGGGCATCTGTCATAAGGGCTAGCCTCCTCCCTCTTGTGACAGTGTCTGTGGGGTGGAGGGGGAGTGAGGGGTCTGCACGTGTAAGACAAGCACCTGAGCAGTTTAACAGGTGATTTGATAACTGAACTCTGGTAAACACTGGTCAGAGGCAGGTTTTAAGGGAAAGGCCTCTATTCTTTGCTACCTATTTTAGATCTTTTTGCCTTAGGCCTCTTGTCTTCCTGAGCGAAAAAACAAGACTGAAGAGAGTCAGAATTTTAGACTGCCCCAAAAGCTGTATGACTCAGAAGAGCCTGACTCACTCAGGCCTCAGTCTGTCGAGTATTTCTTAAAGCTTCTAAGACCCCATGCTTTCTCAGTGAAGTGGCTTGTAGCTACCAATTACGAGCGATTGTCTCCTCTGAAGGCACCAATTCTAACAGCAATTCGCTTGGGTACAATTGTGTGGTTTGGAGGAAGAGCAGCAGTGAAGCAAGGAACTTAGATCTGTTCTTGGCTCCAAAAATGCTTTATGATACTTGTCCTTTGTGCATCTTAGTCTCTGTGTCTAAAATTAGCACCAGCACCCTTCCCAGGCATAGCTGTGATAGCTGAAGGTTAGAAGGGTAGAAGCTCCATCTCTGGTCAACTCTTACTATGCCTAGAACAGAAGAACTGCAGGAATCTTCAGAAAGATTCTTCAGAATCTTTATGACCTCAGTTAAGAAAAACCCACAAAAGCTCATCTTCCTATTTCCCTCTCTCTCTTCCCCTATTTGCAAAGGGCTGAATATTGGGAAGAGAACTTGAAGTAAACAGGGTGAGGCTGAGGAGTTCCCTGCCGACTCACTACCTATCAGCCTGTTTGTGCCCCCTCCCACCCGCAGCTTGGAGAAGAATGAGGATTCCATGGATGTGAAAGTCTCCCTAAATATGCTAAATAAACCAAGTCAGATAATTGAATGCAGTTTGTTAATGCAGTTTGCAGGACACTTACTTTTTCCCACGGTTTCTATCTTCCAGTTTGGGCAAAGGGCAGGAAAGGCACAGTTCTTGGAACCCAAATCAGGAACAGGAATGCCTAATTTAGCCTCAGAAGAGAAGTCTTTGAAAAATACCAAGAAAAACGGAAGTGTAAAGTGATACCTCAAAGAAATCAATGTGGGTACCCATAGGATCCTGTTTCACAGATGTGCTTCAAAACTATTTTGCAAAGCAATCTGTCGCATCTGTGTTTGGGTCAACAAAGGCTGCTAGCCTCCCAGTTCTGTCATGGAACTATGTGACTAACACTACACATGTAGAACTCAGTACATCAGAACTGCTTTGCTGTGACGACAGTACCAGATGGTGATGGGATTATTGTAAAGGCCCCATACTACCCACCTCTCCTTGCAAAAACTCCCTCTGCAGACATGCACCTAGCTGACACAAAAGAGCTATTTTGAAATGTGGTTTGGAAGTGTTTTATGTCTGGCCTACTTTGCTCTGAATTATTCTTTCATTCACCAAACAGCTGTTCCGGGATATGGCGCAATAGCAAGGCAATTATTAATAAAGAGCTATAGTCTATGCCTCCCATCTCTTTGCATCACCCACACAATGGAGGGCAGCCGTGGAGCCTAACTGCTCTTGAGCCAGTGATTGCTTGATGTTTGAATTAAATACTGTGCTGGAGAGAAGGATCCTTCCGATAGTGTTTTTCGGGCATGTTACATTTAGAATGAAGACCTGCCTAGAGAAGAAAGAAGCTACTTAGTGGTGAAAAAACAAAATGTGACAAGATTCTTAAAATTCATGATTTGTATGTAAATTCTACAGTTAACTAACATGAAAGAGAGGTTATGCAATGTCAAATAACGATAAACTATTCATAGCAGTAGCTAACTCCAAACAATCTTTTTATCATTGGTTTGTCTGGACCATCGTGAGACATTGGTTGCCTTTGAAGCACACAAGAGCAAGAGTGAGGCAGCGCTGGCCAGACCCGGCGTGTTCAGGCTGCTGCTGCAGTCACGCTGGCTTGCTGCCTCCATGGATTGCAACGTGCAAGACACTCAGATTCCCGCAAGCTTTGATCAGGTTGCCTGAACTTCATCAGATGCTGCCAGATAAGACTGAGTGCTCTGTAGCAGACAGGCATGGGGTGACAATGACCCACGGCTTTGAACAATCATAAACCATACGATAACTTCTTTTTTCTTTACAGCCCCTACAATTTCTGACATAATATATTTAAAAGGGACTCCTCCTTGTCCCCTCTTCTGGCCCTCCCTTTTTGCTGTCTCACTGTTGATGGGCAACTTCAGCTGAGAAAGGGGAAAACAGGCCTGGTGTAGAGTGGCCAGCATCCCGGTCGGTTCTCTTTGTGAGCCTGCTTTTGTAAAGGGCTTTGGTGGAATGGGTGGCTCTCCAGGTGGAGACAGGTAGAGAGAGTCTGGTTCTGGGGCCAGAAACTGCTCTCTTCACTCAGATGTGCCGCGACTGGCTCCCAGCTGAAGTTTCAGCTGCGCTGGCTCATCAGGGCTCTCTGGGATTCATGAGCTACACATCTGGGCTCTCACTTGGCACAGCTTCCTCAGCCCCCTGCACGTCTCTGGAACTTGGTCTTGGGCCCCGTCCTGCTCTCCCCACTGGGCTTGCCTTGGTTTTTTCACTGTTATGCCCAGATGCCAGCTGTTCATTTGTGTCTGACTTCTCATTGCTAGAACTCTCCATCCTCACTGCTCATGGAGTTCCAGATCTCCAGCGAGGTTCTGGACGTTGCCTGAGCCCCTCTGGTTTCTACACTCTGTGCCTGCTGGGAGCTCTTCTGGTCCCAGCTCCTATTGCCGTCTGTAGCCTTAACTCCGACTGGGACTGTTACCTCTTCTCCCGATAATCAAGAGCTAGCTGTGACTAGCTGTGACTAGCTGTGACTCAGTGATCCCTAAGCCTAGAGGAAGTTACCACATTCTATCATCAGCTTCCTTGTCTATTTTTTTTTTAAGCATGAAATGAAGTTTATTGAGGAAGGACAAGACAGGTTTACAGAGCAAGAGCAAGATACAGGTTCACAAGTAAGAGCAAGATATGTTCGACACAGAACGATGCCCCTCTGTTGTAACAAAACGGGCCCAGTTTCTTTGTCTTTCTTCCTGACTAAAGCTAAGCCTCTTGAAAATGGAGACAGCCATACGCACCTTCATTTCTCAATAAAATTGTGGTGCATGTTACCAAAAAAAAGGACTCCTAAGAATGGCTGCATTTTACATCTCATCTCTCAAGTTTTACTCTGATGTTACTACAGCCTCCACTGACCAGAATCTGATAAAGTTGAACCACCAAGTTTACAAACTAATGAATTCCTAAGAAATTAAAAACAGACTATAAGGGACAGCATGGGGTGCATGGGGAGGGGTGTGCAATGTGAAGTCACGCAGACCTGAGTGTGAATTCTGTCTCATGTAGCTGGGTCCTCAGCAACCCCGTTGACATCTCTGAGCCTCAGTAGCTGTACTATAAAAAAGGGATGCCAGGCCGGGCGCGGTGGCTCACGCCTGTAATCCTAGCACTCTGGGAGGCCGAGGCGGGTGGATAGCTCAAGGTCAGGAGTTCGAAACCAGCCTGACCAAGAGCGAGACCCCGTCTCTAAAAAAAAAAAAAAAAAAAGGGATGCCAGCTTCCTCAGAGGATTGTTGTAAAGGTTACAAATAGTGTAGACAAAGCACTGGGTATATAGTAAGCCCTTAAGAATAACTATTATTCTTCTTGTTAGTGAAGCAAGAAAACTTGGATGCCACTCTCAGGTTTGTCACTTACTAGCTGTGTGATCTTAGACAAATCACTTAGTATTTTTCAGCCTTAGTTTTCCCCTTTGTAAAATGGGGGGAAAATACCATCGTATCTTATGGGTTGTCAAGAAATTCAAATAAGATAGGGTGTATGAAAATTATTTTGTGAACCTTAAAATACCATATAGGTGTTCATGATTACTATCATGCATTCGAAAATTAAATGTAAATTAAAAGACATTAAAATATCTCTGTTCTTATGGACCATGAGTGAAAAACAAAACAGAGCAAGATAAAACCCTAACAGGTGATAAAAGTAATCTATTAGCTATTTTTGGCTAATAGGTTGTTTTTATGCTGATGCATGCTACAGAGCTTATAAATTATTAAAATAGGATAATTATCTCCTACATTGCTTAAGTCAGTCTAGGCAGGAAGACCAGTTACATAATTTATGGAGAACTTTTTCTAATCCTCTCCACTCTCAAGAAAACAGTAGTTTGGGATTATGTAGAGCCAGACCTTCTGAAATTGCACCCCATCATCCTAATAAAAGGTATTGAAACACTTTCTTAAATCCCACAAATTGGTCTGACCTAAAAAGATTTTTAAAACTCCCAGGACAGCTGGCCTCCACCCAGCTCTGGAGAGTGGAAGAGGAGGCCTGAGGCCACTCCGCCCACTGGGCCTGGAGGCAGAGCCCCTGACAGCCTTGCAAATCCCCTGAGAACACTCCCCTTCCTGAGGTCATGTCTCCCAGTCTATGAAACCCCACCTACATGTATTTAGAAGAATAAAGGCCATTTTCAGATAGTAGTGCCTGTTCTTCAGGGTTCCAATTCCATAACTCTACAAGGATCCTCTTGAAAATGAGCGAAGGTTTTCCCTGAGCCTTCTCTGGGGCACACGCTAATGAATGCAATGCTTTCATTGCCAGGGCTGCTGGCAAGTGAACTTCCATGAGCACAAATTTGTTTCCTGTATTAAAACATGAGGAAAATAATTCCATTGATATAAAGGCCATGTGGAGCAGGCTGGCCAGGAAATAAAAAAGTGGAAATTCTTACCGCATCATCTTACCAGTTGTATAGCACCCAGTCACAGTAAACATTACCAGCTGGGTTTTTTTTGAGACAGAGTCTCACTCTGTTAGCGGGGCTAGAGTGCTGTGACGTCTGCCTAGCTCACAGCAACCTCAAATTCCTGGGCTCAGGCGATCCTCCTGCCTCAGCCTCCCGAGTAGCTGGGACTACAGGCATGTGCCACCATGCCCGTCTAATTTTTTCTATATATTTTTAGTTGGGCAACAAATTTCTTTCTATTTTTAGTAGAGAGGGGGTCTCACTCTTGCTCAGGCTGGTTTCAAACTCCTGACCTTGAGCGATCCACCCACCTCGGCCTCCCAGAGAGCTATGATTACAGGCGTGAGCCACTGCGACCGGCCAACCAGCTGGTTTTTGCTGGGTTTTTTTTCCTTCTGTAAAACTGAAGTCTACTTTGTCCTATTAATGACAAATCAAGTCATCTGAAAAGGTGGGGGAAGTACAGATTGAAAATAGTATAACAAGCATTTGCAAAAAGATCAGTCCTGGTCTCAAGTGAAATTATAAGGCCATTAGATTGGCATAATGTAATAAAACTAAGATACTATTTGAAAGGGACCAAAAGAACCCTTGTCTCCTGAAAGAAAATAAAATGTGTAGAACATATCTGGTTAGGTTTAAAGAATAATGCTGCACTTTGATATGACAATTGCTTTCACATAAAGAGATACTTTATAATGTACCCCAAAAAATCATATTTTAAAAAACATGCTGGCTGGGCATGGTGGCTCACGCCTGTAATCCTAGCACTCTGGGAGGCCAAGGCTGGAGGATCGCTCAAGGTCAGGAGTTCAAGACCAGCCTGAGCAAGAGCGAGACCCCATCTCTACTAAAAATACAAAGAAATTAGCTGGACAACTAAAAATTTTAAAAAAAGAAAAAGAAAAAAAAAAGTAAAAAACATGCTCATAGTACTTTCAACATTTCACTGGTTTGGGATATGAACATCAGTCTCTGAGTGTTTAAAGAGGCAAGAAAATGAAACAAAAAACCAGCAATAGGGCTTTAAATTTTCTCTATTCTATCCTGTCTTTGCTTCTCTTTATCAACAGTTTTTATCCCTAAAATAATTTAACTATGGCCTGATGGAAGACCTCAGGGAATATTTTCCTTGAGAGCAGAGAAACTCTTTAAGCCTGAGATTTAGCATGTGAAGGAGCGGCAGAGGGAAGTGAGGGCGACACAGGGACGGGCTGGAGCAGTGGAGAAGCCCTAGGGAATGCAGACTATCCCAAATTACATATATGCAAATTTGGATGTTGGAAACCACTGCATAAAAACAAAAGCCATAATCCTCAAATACAAACCAACCAACCAATCAGACAATTAATAATTTAATTTTATCGCTAAATATGCTGCAAAAAGTAGATATTATATGGCAACCTCCTGAGTCCATAAATGCAAAGGAATGAACTGTCTTTAAGCTTAAGTTCCACCTGCTACTCCACTATAGCAGGATCATCTGCTCAAGAAAGACGGACATGAAGGGCCCTGCCGACTTGAAGTTGCTGAGTGTACGGGGCTGATTCAGTCAAGGCCGTGCTAGTACCTGCTGCTCCTCCTCACTGCTCTGGGGCATACAGTTAGCATCCCTTTTGTTCCTCATAGATTAGTAATTCTGTTCTCACGGTGGCTCACAGGGAGGCATGGACTGCTGCAGGCTCTGCCTTGTATCACATCCTGCTTTTCCAAAGAGATGCCAAGCTTGGACCATCTTGCGAAGTTTAGCAAGATTGGGTTTAATCTATGGGAAGAAAAAGAATAACTTCAATTAGCAATATGAAAAGCCAGGTAGCACACAAATCTTTCCAAAGTATAGCTATTCAGATCTGTTTGGATTTCCAATTTCTGGATTCAGAAAAGATTATAGATTTTGTCAGAATCAGTGGGACTGAGAACTTTTTGTCTAGGTTCCCATCTCTTCAGCAATGGGGACAAGTTTTCCCGTTTTTTTCTTTGTCATGTGAAACAAAGAGTTTTTAATAGAGTAAAATCAACTAGACGAGTCAGAAAACATTAGTACCTGAAAACTCCATGCAAGAAGAGACTTTATATCCCTTAGCAGGAAAGGTAAGCAAAAGCATAGATTTTGGAAAGGAGCAACTTGGACATTCCTATTATGCTCTTCATGTTCTCTCTCATTTAAGATTGTAACATGGGCCGGGTGTGGTAGCTCACACCTGTAATCCTGGCACTCTGGGAGGCCAAGGCAGGAGGATCACTTGAGCTCAGGAGTTCAAGACCAGCCTGAGCAGAAGCAAGACCCCGTCTCTGGTAAAAATAGAAAAAATTAGCCAGGTGACATGGTGTGAGCCTACAGTCCCAGCTACTCGGGAGGCTGAGGCAGGAGGATTGCTTGAATCCAGGAGTTTGAGGTTATTGTGAGCTAGGCTGATGCCACTGCACTCTACCCAGGGTGACAGAGTGAGACTATCTCAGGAAAAAAAGAACCCCCCTCCTTACTTCCTCTCTTCAATTAAAAAAAAATATTATAACATGGACAGAAAGTATTCTTAATTTAAACCACTTGGTGCCTTTATTGCATTATCCACATCACTGTCTGTGGGCTGCTGAGTAATCAGGGCCAGAGCATGATGTGCAGATCTCTTAAGCTTGGTTCCCTGCCTGGTGTCCTAAAACCACAACTCAAGGGATCCTTGGAGATGGCTAGCTACGGTCACAGGTCACCATTTCCAGCAGTACTGTCAAGAAACTGGATGTTTAAGCTATGTTTTGACGACAGTGAATTTGCTGTGTTTCTACCAACTTTTAGTAGTCCCAGGAATAACCACCTCTCACCACACCTAGAGCAAGCAGGCAACAGACATTTAGGATACATAAGTCTGTACATGTGTTAAGCTTAAAAATACAAAGCCATTATGTGGATAATCTGATGGTTCAGTCCAAGCTCCGTTTTGAATTTGAGCTGAAGATGAAATGGGCGAGGCTTTCTATGAAACTTCCAATGCGTATTTTTCAAAACTCATACTTTAGAAAGGATTAAGACCCATTACATTTGGATAGTAGGAGCTGGAAAAGAAAGAGAAGATAAACTTTGTCCCCGCTTCGCTCCTGTTAGTCACTAATGTACCTGTTTTTCCTGCTCCAAGTGGTCTATATCAGCTAACGGCAGCATGGAAGGTCTCCCATGAGCACACTGGAACGGCAGCTGGCACCAGGACAGTGCTTCAATAAGGCGACAGCTCTCCTCCAGGCTCAGGCCATCATTAAACTTAATGGCCCCTCAACGAAAGAGAGAAAACAAGAAGGTTATGGTGCATATGGTGGAAAACCAATGCTGACTCTGGTTCAGAGCCAAATCTCTGAAAAAAGGAACATGTTTCTTAGGCTTCTCTAATGTGGCTTTAATACTGCTTGAAATTGGTGCTTATGGCCATGGATGAAACTAAAGCTTCAGGACTGATTTTCTGTCTCTCAGCTTTTCCTTATGGAGTATTTACCTTTCTAATGTCTGTAGGAGGCATTCCTTAACCTGTTAGGGTCTTGCTTTCAGGGCTTTTCTCGAAGAGACGAGAGGAATACTCTTACCTATTCCTTATGGGTTTGTGAAGTTGAGGTTATCTTTTGTCCACGGATTGTCCAATAGCAATCTCTGATTGTCTCCTTACAATGTCCATTTGATTTGCTTCCTTTTTTCTAATTCCCATAATAATCCTCATAATCTAAATTCTGACATTGTTAGAACCTGCCTCTATGCATATATTAATTCATCCAGTCAACAAATATTTATTAAGTATAGACTTTGTGTTAGGAACTTTGCCAGGAAGTGAATGAGACAGATGCTCTCTCTCCTCCATGGTGCTTGTGGTCTCACAGGTGAGACAAACAAGATACAAATAATTATACAATAATTTAAATTATAAATATAAGTAATATAAAATATAAGATATGACTATATAATAGAAATACCAAACCCATTTTAGGAGATCAGGGAAGGCTTTCCTGGCAAAATGATATTTAAGCTGAGACCTTAGGTTAAGAAAGACACAGCTATTAATAATTGAAGAAGCAGAAAGGAATTTCAGGCAGAGGAAAAGGCAGGTACAAAGGCCCTGAGGCTGGCAGAAGTGCAGCACACAGGAAGAACAAGACCAAAGAAGTGGGCTGGGATGGAAAGAGCGAGGTGGAGAGTGATGTGAGATGACACTGGCCAGGCAGGCAGGGGCCAAATTGTGAAGACCCTTGTGGGCCATGGTAAAAAATAACACTTTGGCCGGGCGCGGTGGCTCACGCCTGTAATCCTAGCACTCTGGGAGGC
>VBSM01001979.1:23281907-23293085 GCA_008086735.1 Cheirogaleus medius | reverse complement strand
AAAAAAAAAAAATAACACTTTTATCCTAAGAGTAATGGGTCATCATTGACACATTTTGGTAGAAGAAAGAATGACATGCTCGGAGGGATGTTTCAAAAAGATTGCTCTGGGTGCTGAGGGAGAACAGCTTGAAGGGGAGCCAGAATGGACGTGGGGAACCAAGTGCCCCCAAGGACTCAACCATGGCAAGAACAAGGGAGGTGGCAGTGGAGACAGATGGATGCAGACAGACTTAAGATACGTTTTGAAGGTAGGAAGATGAAATTTGGTGATGGGGTAGGTGTGAGGGATAAAGATAGCACAAAGCGGCAAAGGACTTTAGGATATCTGCAGGAGACAGACTAAGGATGGACTGTGGTTACTAAGCTAGGAAAGACAGGAAGTGAAGGGAGGAGAAGGTTGATGAGAGGGATAAAATGGAGGGCAGCTCAATGCGTTAGAGATCCCAATGTGGCCAAATGATCGTTGCAAGGGATTCCGTGACTGTCATGATCCCTAGAGCCAGTTCCTAATACCATTTTCTATATTGTATCATATTACCTTAATCAAGAACCCTTGATGACTCTTTCTTACCTAATTTCTTGATACTCTTTGCCGCTTCTCATGTAACTAATTTGTTTCTGCCTCTGCATCTCTGCCCAGGCCATTTCTTCTCCCTGTAGTGAACTCTCATTCCATGCTATGAACCCATGTCCCTCGGCTCGTTCCAAACTCCACTCGAAATGTATCTCCTCTGGGAGTTACCCCTCCATTCATATCAGTCAGTTGCATTATAGTCTAATTTATGTGTTGGTATTTTGCTTTGTATTAATGAAAATATTTTTTTAGGCTTCATTTTTATGTGTATTCAGTTTCTTGATCTAAATTGTACCCTCCAAGAAGCAAGCATTAAACATGCCTTCTGCTCTTTTGCAATCACTGTACCCCTGCCAGTGCTTAGCACGCAGACGCACTCAATAGCCGCTGTGTGGAGGGTCTTACCATGGCAGGCTTGGGACGCCAACACCTTCTGGACAGTCAGTGGCAACATCCCTTGGATGCCTCCTGTGGTCTGGAGTAGCTAATGCATAAACACATTATTAATGGGAAAAAGAAATGGGACAATGAAACCTTTTATGTGTGGTACTTCTGTGTAAAACTCCAAAATAAGAGAAAAGCTTACCTCCACTTGTTCTCGAATAAATTCCTACAAAGCAAAAAGGAAATACAGGCATTAATCTACGTTAAGTTGTGTTTGCCCTTTGACAGTTTACAAAATATCCCGATTTTCTTCATTAAAATATGCCTCCTAAAGGAGGAAGTTCCAGCAATACAGCAATACAGCACTTGCGTACAAATTTATCTATTGTAAGGCACTTTGAATAAGAAATACTGGCCTGGCATGGTGGCTCACACCTGTAATCCTTGCACTCTGGGAGGCCGAGGCAGGCAGATTAGGAGTTCGAAACCAGCCTGAGCAAGAGCAAGAGCAAGACCCCGTCTCTACTAAAAATAGAAAGAAATTAACTGGCCAACTAAAAATATATAGAAAAAATTATCCAGGCATGGTGGTGCATGCCTGTAGTCCCAGCTACTCGCGAGGCTGAGGCAGAAGGATTGTTTGAGCCCAGGAGTTTGAGGTTGCTGTGAGCTAGGCTGACGCCACGGCACTCTAGCCCGAGCAACAAAGTGAGATTCTGTCTCAAAAAAAAAAAAAGAAATACCAAGACAACTGAATAGAATTCTTATTAAATATAGAATATATTTAGCTACTGAGACTTCCTCCAGAGATAGCTCATGCTCTAATGAGGTTATATAACTATGAGAGTCGCCATGATGATTCAATGGGTTCAAAACATCAGGATGGCTTCTTGTTGTCTGTTTGTATGTAAAATCTTAGCCAGAACAAATGTGATATTACATACAAACAGAATAAATACACAGCAATCATCCACACAACTGTGTGCTCAGTGTAACACTTGCTTAAATATCATAAACATAAGTAGTCACTTCAGTTCCCACAGGCTTTTTTAGGACAATTCCTTTCAGGTCAAAAAGCTTATTTTCTGAGGCATTTTGTGAGCAGTTTCTCCTCCCTCGCATGTCTCTGTCCCTGGAGTAATCTTTTCAATAGTTACATCCCTGTAGATATTAATATTTACAAAAGAACTTTAAATAAATTTAAAGCAGACACTATTTTATGCTACCAATTTGTTTAACCTCTGGAGGTAAAAAACTGTTTTGAGATACAGCACATTTAATGATTTCTTTTAAGAAAACACAGGATATCTTTATTCCTGGAAATGGCTATGTATAAATCAGCTTCCCAAGATTATAACACAGAAGATTTTCTTTTTAAACCAGAATCAGAAAATTCTCTCCCTTCCCTCATATATGCTCTAGTCTGCTATGCTTATAAATGAGCAGTTACCACCACCAAGAACTACGTAGTAGATACTAGATTGTATATATTTCAAAAGCCATATATTTTCCCAAACAAACCTAAACAAATAGATGTCTTATAATACCCAACCCACTAACAAAGCTTAATGTGGCTGGAGATCAAACCTAACTTTTCTGGTATTCTCTCTTGTGCTTGTTTATCTGGGATGATAAAACCTCAGTTTGTAAGTCGTAAGTGGGAGATGGTCTCGTTCTGAGGTCATTTCATACTTCGATGGTTAAATTAATGCTGAATAATTTAAATAATATTAGAAAGGCTCATTCATCAGGCCAGAAGACAGAACTTTACAGAAGGATGTATTAGTAATCTTTCAACTGCTAGGTTCATGTGGCTATCTCCTCAAAACACCAAAACTGTTCCAACTTCTTTCAGAATCAAACAAAATCTCTCCTGATCGGCCTGGCTTAATGTAATCAAGATTTTCTGAAACCGTAAGCTTTGTTTCAACTTGAAGTAAACTCCTTAACAGTAGTCTTTGAAGTTCCTTCAGGAAAAGTTTTTCTTATAATTTTCTGGTTAAATATTTAGGGATTGAATTACAATAAAAGACGCTAACAGATCCTATCGTTTGGATTGAGGACAATTTGGAGCAGGGGTCTTTGAGAAAATCAGTCTGTGGGGAAGAAAGAGCTCTGCTGGAAACAGAGCAAAGGCTGTCAGATCCAAAGGCGGTTCTGGAAAATGCCGAACCAAGGTGAGCCAAGAGCTGGCACTGCCGGCTGCCTCTTCCTCTCGAATGTCTTCTCACCCTTAGCCTACAAACATGCTTAGGTCTCTTCCATCTTAAAACAAACAAAAATCCTCCCTCACCCCATGTCCCGCCCATACTTCCCAACCACCCCTAACCTTTAGCTACGGCCCTCTCTCTCTTCCCTGTGCAGTCCTGTTCCTGAAGTTCTGCTCAGCTTCCCCTCCTCCCCCTCTGCAGCCTCCTGACCCATGGGGCTCTGCTGTCCGCCCCACCTCATCCCCAGGAAGTGATTGATTGCACAGGATAACCAACATCCTCATGATAGCCAAATCCAACTTTTCAGGCTCTACTTCATGGCCAC
Source organism: Cheirogaleus medius (assembly GCA_008086735.1). Lineage (NCBI taxonomy): Eukaryota > Metazoa > Chordata > Mammalia > Primates > Cheirogaleidae > Cheirogaleus > Cheirogaleus medius. The sequence goes on along the minus strand of VBSM01001979.1, from coordinate 23,289,590 downwards.
GGTAGACTATTCCCTTCTTGCTTAAAACTTCCCTTGGTTTTGGCCACACGACTTTGTCCTGATTTCCCCCCTCCCTCTCTGAGCAAATATTTTCAATCATCCTTACAGTTTCCTCTCAGCAGCAGCTTTCCAGACCTTTGCCAAAACATATGCACCCTGAAGGCTGGTGTTCCACGGGTTCCACCCTTTGCTCTCTTTCTTTTCTTTTTTCCTTTTATTTATTTATTTTTTTGGTAGGTGACTCGTTCCATGCTCCTTAGTGGATTCCAATGTCCATGGGCACCACCGTCCTGTGCTCTCTTCCTTTTCTCCCTGGACAATCTCTTCCTCTAGGCCCTGCTCCAGCTTCTGATATTATCAAAATATATATACTCTTAACTCTCAAATAGATCCCTACAGCCCAGATTTCTTTTCCAAGTGCTAGATCTGTAAGTTGCCTATCCACTGGACATTCCCACCTGAAGGCACATTCGATGTGTTTATTTATTTTTTATTTTTATTTTTTTTTGAGACAGAGTTTCACTCCATTGCCCTGAATAGAGTGCCGTGGTATCAGCCTACCTAACAGCAACCTCCAACTCCTGGGCTCAAGCGATCCTCCTGCCTCAGCCTCCCGAATAGCTGTGACTGCAGGCGCACACACCACAACGCCCAGCTAATTTTTATATTTTTAGTAGAGATGGGTCTCGCTCTTGCACAGGCTGGTCTTGAACTCTTACTTCAAGCAATCCTCCTGCCTCGGCCTCCCAGAGTGCTAGGATTACAGGTGTGAGCCACCACACCCAGCCCTGTATTCATCGATAGTTCCCTAAATATGGGATCTGCTTTAAGTCTCTGATCTGTTTTCTCTGTCAAGAATGCCCTTCTTCCCTCTTCTGTCCTTGGCAGATTCCCACCATTCTATAAGACATTTCTTAAGGAAACAGTTTTTCTGTGAATTTTTTTGACCTCCACCTCCCCAGGCATAGTATTTCCATTACACTTGTGAACATACGTCTGCTAGCCAAATCTCACTGCACTGTAATTATTTAAAGATCCTTCTTCCTTACCTTCAGCTAATTATTCTTTAAATTTCTAGCCCCTAAAAACACAGCAGGTAAACACCATGAATGCTTGCTGAAGAAAAGATAAATATAGAGAATCTCAAGACAAAATAAGAGGTTATCATCACTCAGCAACATACTCAACACCTAACCTATGTCTTACCTCCACAATACTCTTGGTCACAGTAGATCTTCCTCTTCGAAGTTCGTTGGCTTCTCTTTCTACAAAACAGAGTGGTACTTTTCCCACAAGGACCAGAGAATCACTAGTGTCTGGAAATATAAATTCAAGGCCCAGATCTTCCAGGTTTTTGTGGTAACACCTAAAGAGATAACCTCAAATGTAAAAGTCACATTTCAGTACTGGTTCCAAATACTACTTCATAGTTTCTCCAAAGCTGCCACAGGCTTTAGAAGTTGTATTGTTTTTCTCACACTTACATGTGTTTGGGATTTTCTTATCACATTTTCTTTTTGAATTACGGAAACTTCTTCTCTTTTCCATGGACAGGATCAATTTGTGTCTAAGTCTTGTTCCTAAGTTTTTGCCCTTTACTGAGGAACTGCCAACTTCTCATTGCTGGCGCTTAAAGGAGTCTGGCACAAAGAAAAGGTCTGAGAGTGTTTTGAATCAGCATTAAAGCAGGGAGGTAATTAACAGCCCCAGGAACTGAGAAGTCCTGATTAATGTGATGTAAATAAATGGATCTGCCTCTAATATAAATTATGCCCCAGGGAAAGATATCTATTGGTAGTAGCATATTCTCGAACCTGAAATAAACTGAGAGACAATTCTCTTTTTCATTTTCAATAATTTGCGCTGCCCAGGACGGGGAAAGCATCCTATCTTGTGACTCACTATATGATTTGCCCCTTCCTTGCATCCCAGTGTTTTACCCTCCTCCCTATATGATTATGGTAATGCAAACTAAGAATCTAGAATGCACCGAGACAAAGCAGAATGGAAGCAATTACTGCAGTAACTTTGCTTTCAGAAACAGCACAGCACAAACACAGACTGTTCCAAGAAATAAAAAGAGTGTTCTAAGCCAACTGCTGGAAAAAATTATCAGGGAAACTCTATGCTATACTCAACAGCTGTGATACAGTGGAAAGAACAGCATTTGGAGTCAGAAGCTCTGCCTTTGAGTGCCTGCTCCGCCACTTAATACATGTCGTGACAAGTCGTGTGACCTCTCTTGGTCTCAGTTTCCTCATCTGAAAATGGACCAACACTTATGCTTATGCCTCACAGGATTATTGTGAGAATTTTTACCATCGTCATCACATGTTTGTGGTGGTACTAACCGTAAGAGTCTCCTTTGTTCCTCTGTCACTGTTATCTCCAGCGGTGGAATCAGAGTGGAAGACAGTAATTTTTTCCGAGCAGAGCCTTGTGGCTGTTGCTTCTCATAGGAATCTGTTGGAAGGATGAGTGCGTAAGAACAGGAAGGGAAGTCTTCTAGATTCAGATTAAAACGAAGCATGGTAAAAGCACAGCCGTGATTTAACTCTTCCAGTGCACAGGAGTGTGCTCGCTGTTCAGTTTTAGAATTTGGATTTCCACTTTTAATGTTAAACTAGTAAATATCTAGCCTGCTTACCAATTTTAATACTATTTTCCAAAATAAGAAATATAAGAATAAAATCTTACATTCAAATGAACACTTCAATGTTCCCTATCGTTAGTAAGTGTAGTTTCAAGGACAGAGGAGGATAATGTGGACGACTGGGGACAGACAAGGGTTTACCCCACCATCCTCTGGCTCCAGAAGGCTCCCCATTCCTTCAGAAGGACTTCCCCGTCTCTGAAGAGAATTAGTATTATTTCTTTTTATTATTATTATTATTTTTTAATGTTTTTATTTTCTTTATATATTTATACCCCTTTCTTTTTTTTATAGCCCAACTTTTAGAAGCAAATCTTAAATTAGTATTATTTCTGTAGCAAGTAAGTTTTTCTAACACTGTCTTTACTGTATCTTTCCCAACTCTTAGGCCTTCCTTTTATAAGGGAAAGTGAAAACGGCAGTAATGTCATTGCCATTCTAATTCATGAAATATCGCCCAAGGTCCTTGCCTAACATTTTGACATTTGAGGTTTTTCATTACTTGACCACAGGAGTGAAGATTTTCCTGGTATTTTATCACTTGGTGAGCATACTGCCTCACAATGAGAAAAATGGGTAGCAAAAATGAAAAAGCTTCCTAACACAAAGAAATGATAAATGGTTGCGGTGATGGATACCCCAGTTACTCTGATTTGATCAGTACACATTGTATGCCAGTATCAAAACATCACATGTACCCCATAAATATATATAACTATTATGTACCCATAATAATTTAAAATAATTTTTTAAAATTAAAAAGCATATATTGATTTTAGAAAGATATGTTAAAAATTAGTGATATTGGTTGCCTCTGGGGAGAGAGACTAGGTGGGATGAGGGACAAGGGTTTACAGGAGACTTTATTGTATTCCCTTTTGTACCTTTCAGAATTGGATCTATCTGATTATACTACTTATTCAAAGGCAAATTAAATTTTAAACTCAAGGCAGTATTCTGGGCCTTCTGAGCTGCTGGCGGCCTCTTCCTGAAGAGCTGTGACGAAGGCACACCCAGATGACACTGACACACGGAGAGGCAGAGGTTTGTGCTGGTTGTCAGATTAAAGCAGCCCATCCTCAGGTAGGTCTGGATCCATAGTAAATACACAGAAAACATGCCTTTGGCCATGTAGACAAGACCCACACGTTTGAATGAGTACAGTGAACTACTACATTCTTTCAGTTATAACAGAGGCCAAACTGGAAGACTTCAGCTTAATTTTTTAAACATACAGTGAATTCATGCTTCCTTACAACAGCCACGGTTAGAAAAACCCTTTCAGCTACGCGAATCGGCTGGGGAGTCGCGAATCTTTTCTGGTGGCGAACTGATCCTTACCGATAATGAGCTGCTCCAAGCGGACACGCTCGTGCGCGGCGTGTTGATCCACCAGGACCAGCAGGTTTCCACCTACATAAGCAAGAAGTACGGGAGTTTCAAATTCTCAGATCAAGATTAGAATAGTCATGCTGCGTTGAGGGGGGAAAAAAAGCTTAATTCATTTAACTATTTAACAACACGAGCACAAGAAAAAATATGCCAAGTAGTATAGTGTACCTTTTATTTCCTAAAAAAATTAAAATGATGAGGAAACGATAAGGAGTTTATCCCAGATGAAAAACCCTAAATTTAGTTCATCAGTATTTCATTTATAAAACAGAGTCAGGCCAGGCATGGTGGCTCACGCCTGTAATCCCAGCACTTTGGGAGGCCCAGGCAGGAAGATCACTTGAGCGCGGGAGTTCAAGACCAGCCTGGGCAACATAGCAAGACCTCATCTCTACAATAAATAAATTTTAAAAATTAGCTGGGCAAGCAAGGTGGTGCGTGAAGGTAGTCCCAGCTACTCAACAGGCTGAGGCAGGAGGATCCCTTGAGCCCAGGAGTTCAGCGTTACAGTGAGCTATGATCCTGTCACACTATACTCCAGCATGGAGGGCAGAGTGAGACCCTGTCTCTTAAAAAAAAAAAAAAAAAAAAGTGAAAACTACTCTTATCTCCCTGACTGTACAAAAGCAGGCCCCAGCTAGATTTTCCCACAGGCTGTAGTTTGCCCTGCCTTAGCTTGGGGCTTCTCAAACTTCAGGGGCTTCCACAACACCCTTGCTCTTATGGCTCTTATTAATACGCAGAATCTAATTGAGGAGGTAGGGGTGGGACACAAGCTTCTGCAATTCTAACAAACTCCCAGGCGATGCTGTCTCCAGGCCACACTTCTGAGTGGCGAGGTGCTGGACTCTCAAGTACAAGCGACAAGGCAGAATGTTCTGACCCAAAAAAGCCAAACCTACAGGGAAATCCCTTTCTCATGGACAGGACTGATTCTCGATGACATGAGTACCCCTTTTTAGCTTGTAATTTTATTATTTTTGACAGAAGGGTTGAGTTTCATTGCTATTGATTATATTGAAATAAAAGTTCTCCTCCTGAATTTCATCAAAATAGGTAATGCTTGTTTTTCCTATTTCTACTAAAAGATAAAAAAGTTATTTCTATGACACCATCAGATTCATGGCATGAGAGCTTAAGACTTAAAGAAAGAAAAGGAAATACATTTTCTGACAGCATGTTCAACCCCGGGAACAGCCCCCAAAATGTTGAATTTTAAACTCCTTTGACGATAGGAGTTGCAGTTGGTTGTGGTGGATACTAAACATCCTGGATTAGGCAAAACAATGGAATAAATAAAAAAACTATGAGGAAGTAACCTTGAATTTGAAACTAGACCCTATATGAATTACCAAGCATCAGGGACCCAGTGAAACCAAGCCTGTACCTGACTGGAGGAATAGTTTCTATTGTCTATATAGTGTTCATGACATTTTCCATTCCTTGAATGAAGCAGAGTATGTAAAAGTAATTTACTCATTGCAGAAGCTGTGTTTCGATTTTGTTTTCGAACACAAGAGAATAGAAGCTTCAAGAGGGCAGGGACTTTTGTCTGTTATATTCCCAGCATGTGTTACAGTACCTGGCACATAATAGGCATTCAATACATACTTATAGAGCAAATGAATGAATCCTTATTCTTTAGTTTACTAAACAACTCTATTTTATTATAGGTAAAAAACATGCAACATAAAATGTCAATATATGGTATTAATTTCACTATCATTTAAAACAATAATACATTTGCCATGAAAAATATGCAAATACCAAAATTAAGGTAAGTCAATTATAGGAATAGGTTGCATTTGGTATTTATGAGTGACAGTAAAAACACTTGCATTTTGATTTAGAAAAATGTATTTATCTAAGAGTACTTTTTGATGGTATCTAACTAATCTAATGATAATATAAAAAACTCATGAGAAAATTAAATAGGTCCCTTTTGCTTCTGTAAGTATCTGCAGATTTTGTTGCTACATACATCTTGAGTGCCATGAATTGAGATGCGGGGATCTCAAAAACAACAAAGAAGTCCAGGTAATCAAAACTTTTAAAAATTCTATTAATTTTCTAGAAATAGTAAAACTGCAGGAACTTGACCTTCACTAATTCCATGTTCATGATAATTCTGACAGGACTTTAGGTTAATTTACCTTTGATCCACCAACCTGCAGCCAACCCTCTACTCGTGCTCAGGACTCCCAGCCACTCAGGCCTTTTCAGGAACCCTATACTATCAAGCATTCCTTGTAGATGTGCTCAAGATTCTCCCATTAAAAAAAAAAAAGTCTTTTGTCCCCCTCTCCTCCCCCAGTCCCCCTCTTCCACGTCATAGACAGATTTCTGAGTCTCTCCCTGCAGTTGCTATTAGCACCTTCTACATCTCGCCCCGTCTCTTCTCTGAAACAGCTCTCCTGATCTCCATCCACACGAAACCAAACAGTTCTCATCTTACTTCATGTCTCAGCAGCATTTGGCATGAAGTCTTGGCTTTACAACACAATACTCTCCCATTTTCTTCCTATTTCTCTAGCTATTCCTTCATAATCTCTTTTGCTCCTTCCCCCTTTTCTATCCAGCTGTGCAATGTTGAAATTATTCTAGATTCAGGACCTCTCCTCGCTCTTCACTCTTTTTCTAGGTGATAAAATTTATACTCAGGACTTCAGTGACTAACTAACCATATGCTGACAACTCAAATTTATATCTCTGTGTGAGAACACTTCTTTAGTCCACACCTGTAATATCCAACCACCTTCGTGACATCTCTCCTTGAACATTTCAAAGAGAATTTAGGCTGAACTCATGATTTTCACCCTTCCTGTCTGCTCTACCCAGCTAGGAGGCCAGAAAACTAGGAGTCGTCTCTGACATACCTTCCCCATACCCAGTCCATCGCCGAGCCCTGGGGACTTTATCTCCTAAGTATCTTTCCAATGTATTCACTTCTCTCTAGTTCATCCTGGGCCCAGCTAACCATCATTTCTTAGATATTGAAATACCTTCCTAACAGTCTCTATGCAGTTACTGGAACTCCACTCCTACTTCTAATCCATTCTCCACACTGCAACCAGAACAATCTTTTCAAAATGCAAATGTGATATGACATGTCCACCACCAGAACAACGTCAGAAAACAAAAAGTTGCCAATTGTTTCCCGCTGGTGTTAACTGGCATTTTAAGATCTAGCTCTTACCTAATGTTTTAGCCTCGTCTCCAGTTGTCCTTGCCCTGCTTCTGCTCACTGAGAAGAGGAGATCACAAGCTGCATATGTTATTCCCTCCCTTCTATGCCTAGTTAACTCATATTCATACTTCAGACCTCATTTTGCCAAGAAATGCTTCCCTGAATTCCCTGACGAAATCAAATATCCCAATACAGGTTCCTGCAGCATCTTGTATCTCTCTACCGTAACATGAGCTAGGGTTAAAATTTTATATGTTTGTGTAATTAACCTGTTTCTCTTGCATGTATATCTTTTCCCAGCATTGTGTCCCTAGGGCCTGGTACCATCCCAGGCATACATCAGGCACTCAATCAAATATCTCTTGAATGAGTTAATGTTATTTACAAACTTTCACTATTTCATTAAAGCATGTCACCAAGAGATTCTATGTAACTCTTTTTTTTTTTTTTT
>VBSM01001979.1:23263254-23281807 GCA_008086735.1 Cheirogaleus medius | reverse complement strand
ATCCTTCTGCCTCAGCCTCCCAAGTAGCTGGGACTACAGGCATATGCCACCATGGCCGGCTAATTTTTTCTATATATATTTTACTTGTCCAGATAATTTATTTCTATTTTTAGTAGAGGCGGGGTCTTGCTCTTGGCTCAGGCTGGTCTCAAACTCCTGATCTCAAGTGATCCTCCCACCTCGGTCCCCCAGAGTGCTAGGATTACAGGCGTGAGCCACCACGCCCGGCCTCTATGTAACTCTTCAAAAATCTAGCAGAGTTCATTATATAAACTTTCTATAATTATAAAAGGAAACAAAACATTATTTAAAAGTCACATATTATAAAATATTTTAAAGAGTAGAAGATGAAATTCTCCCTTTGCCCACCCCCACTTTCACTCCCAAGGTAACTACTTAGTCATCTTAGGTGTGTATCTTATGTGTATGTATGTGTGTATGTACATAAAACTAAATGTACTTTAAAAACTGTTGCTTCATAATATTCTTAACTTAGATTGGCTTTATCTAATCTGTACAAATCATTGAAACTGTATTTTATACCAAAAATAACCTTAAAAGAAGCTTATCAGAAGACCGGCTGGTTAGTAATAGAGGCTGAAGTCCATTCCTACCTGCCTTGCCACTCTCTTCGGTCTTCGTGCTCATCAAGCAGGCAATAAACTTGTTGTCAACTTGCTGGAGAACCTGGCATGCATTCAAATAAGTGGTACAGCACTAAATAAAAACTGCACAGAAAGAGACAAACTGTACTCTATTTAGAGTTGTCTGCATTAGAACACTCCTATCTGAGACTGAGCTGAGGTGTGGAGGAACCCCAGGAGTCATCAGGAAGGGAGAAAGAATGGACATGCGCAGAGGTGCTAACAATGCTTTAGAGCAGAGCCCAGATGTTCCCAACTGAGTGACTCTTGAAAACAGGTAATATGAGCAGAGACTGCTAACAAACAGGGCTGAAATAAATTTTAAAAATTTCTGCAAAAGCAAGGAAAACCATTTTGGAGGAGCTAGTTCATTAAGGCAGTAAGTTAAAAGCCACTGGTGGCCTTAGACCTTGGTAGCTCCTCTTCTATCCAGGTGCACGAGGCTCCCCCAACACTCCCCCATCTATACCACTGCCCCAGGGTCTACTTCTGGATCAACTGCTTACTTGCTCTGGTACCAGGTCAATGCTAGGTTAGGCATTTACCTAGATCTGTCTAACCTACTAATTTGTTTCCATAGTGAAAACAAGGAGACTATGACAGCCAAAGTGGTGAACAAAAGGCAAAGATGAGATGGGGGTCCCTTTTGTTAATGGAACTCCTCAGTCTGGGCTTTCCTAAACATTTGTAGCCTCACACAATAGAGGGCCATTTTAAAAAGGGCATTGTTGCACATTTAAGGACAATATCACTAAAGCACTTTGTTGATTTACAAATTATTGTCAAATATAAAGTCAATATATAATGCTCTAAACTGTGAACCTGAATCCATAATTCATTCCCTCCAAACCTACTCACATTACCTCAGACATTTCTTTCTTTGTAATTATAATTAATCCCTTGCTTTTTCTTCTGATGATAAAAGTTCTAGTAAGATTTAAACGTGCCTTGATCAAGTTGGACTATATCATTTAGTAAATCCAACTTCAGATGAGTCGGTATAGCTTAGGCCATATATATATATATATATGTTTTTGAGATTTCAAAGTCAATCTTTTACCTGCATCGAATGAATCATTCCTTTGGTGAAACGATAGGGAAACAAGATGTTGTGAATTTTAACTGCTAAGCTCTCAGCCTGGCCACTGCTTACATCAACAGCAACCTAGAAAGACCCAGCAAAAACATCATTTAAATTTTAATTTTTTATGTCTGCAGAACTGTTTTACAAAAGACCTCAAAGTGCTTTAAAAACATCCATTTTCATATAATCTACTAGAGGTGATGCGTTGAATTCGGGGAATTTACAGAAATTCAAAAGGCTCTATGAATAATGAGTCTTAAATAACAATTTTTGTTTATAATCATAATTAATGCCAAAAGCCAATATGGTTTCAGAACAACCATTTCTCTATGCTCCATGATCAAGTCCTAAAACACATTGTAACTGAAGAATCAGTACTCAAATGCTCACCTTTTATACACCCTCATTACAACACACTCAGTACATTCTGTGACAATACACGAGGAGAGAACATAACACCCGGGTCCAATGACTAACTGTTCCTCCAGTAGGAGATTCACTACTTTATCTAATGATAATAGTTTTATTATCACCACCCTGAATACTTTCTCAAAGCTGCAAGTCAGGGTTTCTAAGAGTGTAAACGCATTCACTATTCACACATTGATTATATATGTTTAATCCAAAATGCCTGAGCTTCCAAAATGCTAGGAATTTGATTCTTCCTCTCCATATTAAACATTAATTTGCAAATAAATTATTCAGAAATATGCCCAGTTGCCATTCATAATTACAAATTAGAATAGTCATTCATGCCTATAACCAGGTTAAATGAAATTGAAATTTTATTTTATTTTATTTTTATTTATTTATTTTTTTTGAGACAGTCTCACTCTGTTGCCCAGGCTAGAGTGAGTGCCGTGGCGTCAGCCTCGCTCACAGCAACCTCAAACTCCTGGGCTCGAGCAATCCTCCTGCCTCAGCCTCCCGAGTAGCTGGGACTACAGGCATGCGCCACCATGCCCGGCTCATTTTTTCTATATATTTTTAGTTGGCCAATTAATTGCTTTCTATTTATAGTAGAGACAGGGTCTCGCTCTTGCTCAGGCTGGTTTCGAACTCCTGAGCTCGAGCGATCCGCCCGCCTCGGCCTCCCAGAGAGCTAGGATTACAGGCGTGAGCCACCGCGCCCGGCCTGAAATTTTATTTTTATTTTTACTTAGTTACTTATTTTTTAAGAGACAGGGTCTCACTGTGTTGCCCAGGCTGGAGTGCAGTGGCTATTCACAGGCACAATCTTAGCACACTGTGGCCGCAAACTCCAAGGTTCAAGTAATACTCAAGTAGCTGAGACTACAGGCACGTGCCATTGGGCCTGGCTTGAAATTCCAATTTTAAAATAACAGGCAAAGGAAAATTGCCATAGACCCACCTCTGGATAACGGGCAAATACTGGATTGTCCCATTCTGAGAATAAAGACTGAAGCGATCCGCTACCAACAGCATCATCCACAGTATCTACGGCAAAAGGAGACAGGTAAAGTTGGCATCAAAAGCCCCAGGGCAAAGAGGGCATGGCATCTCCTGTTTGGTGAGCTGCAGCCTCAAGATCAAAGATCAGACGCTTGTTCCTATATTCTAGAAATGTTCAGTGTTTGCCGTATCTCTAAATTGTTTCGATCTGTTACTTTTTAAACTATCTTCTGGCATTATAGCTTTTCTCTGAACTGTTTACAAGAGATATTTCAGAATATAAGTCCAGGCCAGAAGAAACTATGGCTCAAATTAGTAGCCTCACTGCCTTTAGGTAAAATATACCTTGTCTATTCTTGAAAATAAATGAAAAATAATAGATGTCTAACTTTTTTCAAAGAGTTCTGCTTAGATACTTAGATAAAACTACTACAACATGGAGTGCAACTCCAATCTTTTTAAAAATAAGAAACACTTCCCCAATCACAAGACGCCACAGACTATGCATAATCACCAAGTATTGACCTCAAGTCTGGAAAAGTAATTTCTGATCTAAATGCATGCACTGAATTACTTAGTTCTGCTGTTAAATAGGGCCGTGGGGAATTCCTGGTTCCAGTAAGGCACAGCTGACACTGATCAAGCTTAATGCAGCCCTGCTTTGCTTTTTGATGTAGGTGGCACAGTGTATACTAGGTGCCCGGGGGTGTACTCGGTGCCCTGGCGATCCCTGTTGCCCCTACCTCTGTCATTCTGTCTCATCACAGTCCTCTCTGCCCGCGCTCTTGGAAGGAAAGGAAGGACAAGGTTGCTTCTAAAAGGATGGCACCTGTATTGAAACCCTAAATACAAAAAAGAAAAACCTAGGAATTTAAAATCAAAACACAAATAAACTATTCAAAATGAAATTACATAAAATCTCTGAATAGTACAGACTGAATCAAGACATAAGGAAGACTACCAAACACTAGATTGAGAATCAGAGGTGCTTTAATGAAATTATTCTGTTAATTTAGGAATCTACACTAATCTACCATTATCCATCATACCAGACAGAATGACGATCTAGACGGGGTCGCAGTGATTCTCAGTGGGGGGCAGTTCTACATGAGGGGACATTCGGCAATGCCTTGAGACATTTTCCATTGTCACAGCTTGGGTGATGGGCGCTACTGGCATCTAGCAGATAAAGGCCAGATGCCGCTAAGCATCCTACGATGCATAGGACAAACTCCACAGCAAAGAATTATCTAGAGAAAGCCTATGTTAGACATATAGTGGTACTGAATTGTGACCTATAACTTGATGCACCCTTCACAAATTCCTGATTTATGTCTCTATTATAACATTTATCTTATTATGTTTAGATGGCTGTCTTCCCTAACAGACTGTGAATTCTTGAAAGCAAAGTCAGTTAATCTGCAACGTGACGGCACCTAGTAAGGTGTGAATGATCAACAAATGCTGAATGGATAAATGAATAGATGAATGAATGAAAGATTCTCAATTCAAACTGCACAGTCTGGTAAGATCTGGCTCGAATTCTACCCTTCTCTCTGAAGGATGATCAGATTGGAGTTTTAGAATCTGCTGAATTTGAAATTGTTATTTCAAAAAGACAAATCTGTTGGACAAAAACTTAAGAGAGATTAACTAAAAATATTAAAAATTAAGGTATAAGGTGAAATAAGGTTTATAACTGCTAATATAAAAAACTGAGTTAAAGACATTTTAAAGACAAAATTATCAGGGCTTGGGGACTTGATACCGCTTCTTAAAATGACCTTTATAGATCCTCTCCTCTGTACAATAGCACTTATCTCTGAACACTTCATCTCATGTAACTTTTTTATGTATGGTTCAAAACTGTCCTAATGTTCTGTGCCACATCAGCCGTTTCCAGAAAGGTGACACCCCATGTGGATGGGGGCATGGAAGAGCCATCTTTTCATGGAACTTGTTTCTATACCCAAAATATTTTTCATTAGGAAACTATGACTTAACATGACCTTCACAAATTCACTACAAGATATGCTAATCCTGAAAGTTAAGTAAGGTTAAAGTGCTTTATTTTTGAATTTCTTTTACATTTTTAAATTTTTTTAATATTTTATTTTCATTTAAAAAGATTTAAATTTTTTTTCTTTTCTTTTTCTGCTACATGAATGATGTATGCTGTTGGTTAAAGTGCTTTAAACATCTACATTTATTTAACAGGAGCAGATGTCCATGGTGAGTATGGCAGTTAAGATTCCCCCTTTGTTTTAGCAACAACCACCTCATAGTATAATGTGATCCAGTTACTTTTTGGCACCATATCAGAAGCAGTTGCATTTCCGGAAGATGAGGTGCCAGTGCCTTAGATTTACCTCTGATAAGCAATCAGTATAAGTCAGGACGTAAAACTACATGGATTAAAAGCACATAAAGTTGCTTTAAGAGCAACTTCATTGTCTCAGGAGCAATACTGAAAGAAAAGGGTCTTCTCCTCCTATTTAATACTTTGAAAGTTACTACAGTGATCATATTTTTCACAAGGAAAAAATGAAAAAACTTTGAAAAGTAAAGGTCTTATTTAACTTTAAAGAAATCAGAACTTCCAGCTAGAGATATTCAACTAAGGAGAAATTATGAGTTGACTTACAATTACATTCATACACTTTACATTCTTTTGTAGCGTTCAAGACTTTGAACATGGGTGCAGATTTCATGTTTATCCTCGTAGTGCAAAGCCAGGATTTATAGCCAGATAGAAATCAGCTTTACCATCTCCCAACATCTGGCTCTCAACACACTGCCAAAACAATGTCACTTTTAACGTTGATTGAGACCTGAGAACCCAGAGTCCTAGTCCAGGCTCTAACGTAGCCTTGTGGTATGATCTCAAAGCCATATTATCGTCTTCCTGAATAACAGCTACTTATACCATAAACAGATCAAGTGGATTACCATATGCTTTAAAATAAAATACATTTGAAAAGTACAGTTATTAAAGTGTATACTTAACTTATGTTTTGAAAAATTTATGGTCAAATCTTACTTTCTGGAATCTTATGGTCAAATCTTACTTTCATAAACATAGTATTGTACTGAGCCATAGGGCTCACTGGGAAACCCAGGATGATTACAGAATCATTCTGGCCTTTAACCTGGGAGCACAGAGAGAAAAGTCCAGGATAATAGCACACTGGCATTGTAGGTGCCTTTATTTTATTTTATTTTATTTTTTGAGATAGTTTCACTGTGTCACCCCAGGTAGAGCGCAGTGAAGAAGGGTGTAGCTCACTGCAACCTCAAACTTCTGATCTCAAGCGATCTTTCTGTCTCAGCCTCCCAAGTAACTGGGACTACAGATGCATACCACGACACCCAGCTAACTTCTCTATTTTTAGTAGAGATAGGGGTCTCACTCTTGCTCAGGCTGGTCTTAAACTCCTAAGCTCAAGCAATCCTCCTACCTCGGCCTCCCAGAGTGCTAGGATTACAGGCATGAGTCATCGTGACCAGCCTGCAGGTGCCTTTAAAGATAAATTTCTGGGGGGTGTGGTGTAATGCCTGTAATCCCACACTTTGGGTGGCTAAGGCGGGAGGATCACTTGAGCCCAGGAGTTTAAGACCAGCCTGGGCAATGTAGCGCGACCCCATCTCAGTAAAAAACAAGAAAAATTAGCTGGGCCTGGGGGTGCACACTTCTTGTAGTCCCAGCTACTCAGGAGGGTGAGGCAGGAGGATTGCTTGAGCCCAGGAGTTGGAGGCTGCAGTGAGCTATGATTGTACCACAGCATTCCAATCTGGGTGACAAACCAAGACCCTGTCTCTAAACAAACAAAAGACAAATTTCTAGGAAAGCTGCTGTGTATTTGGGAGGGAGGGGAAAGTAGGATAGGAAAGTACTGTGGCTCTCCCAGCTATTTATAGTACTATTTTCATTAAAATTTGACTGTCTCATCTTCTTTCTTCTTGCACATACATATACCCATAGACATATAAACATACACTTAGATATCCTATATCAGTTTTCATTGTATTTCTACATTTAAATGTGTTGGACCTAGAGAATCTTCATATGCCATAAAACACAACATGTGTTTTATAACTGGTTTTCAAAATGTTTTATCTGTTGAGATATGTCTTTGAACAATGTCTATCTTACTCCTTGCCCATTATCCCATCTTCAAAAGCATTTCATGACAGCGAGCACCGTATACTTACCATTCTCAAGTACAACATCCACAGCTACAGTTGTCAGGTCTCTAGTACAAGCGGTCTCAACATCCTCAGTAGGAGCAATGAATGTGCTAAGTCCAGTCCTTTTGTTGATGTAAACCATTCTTCCCAGGGCTGCATCAAAATGCTGCTGCCAATCCGAAGAACACATGTTTGATTCTTCATTTTCAGAACAAGTTCTTGCTTTAGATTCCTTGTTGTGAAAACAAATTCCATTTTGGTCTCCCATGGAATCTTCTACCTGACTCATTAACATTCTACTGGGAGAGTCAGGACTTCCTATCTGTTGTTCTGAAGCTCTTATCAGAACATCTGAATCTTCACTGATAACTTTAGAATTATTATAGGGTAATACCAAAGGAGTTTCTGGAATCACAGAGTTCTCTGTTGCATTGTTGTTAGAATATGTTTCACTCTCTGTATTAAAGGAATTATCCTGTGTGACAGAATCTGACATTGGGATGATACTACTCTCTGTTTTTTTATGCTCATTTTTAAATAACTTACAAAAATCTAGGGTTAATTCACTGCACAAACCTTTCCTACTGGAATCTGAATTTGGAAGTTCATTAAAATGACTTGTCACCTCTACTGTTTGAGTATCTTTTTCAGAACCCTTCAGTCTGGATAATTTAGAGGCTAGTGATTCAGGTAACTTCTCAAGATCCAAAAGTTTTCTATCAAAGTGAGATAACTCCTGTAGAGTTACAGGACTTTCTCTCAAACAAGGCATCTGTTGTTCCAAACAATCTTCATCCTTGGAAAACGGAAACTTCTCTGAGTAAAGCATGTGACTTACCGGCTGACTACTATTGGAATCATTATGCCCCACAGTAGTGATTTTATAAATATCAGAATCGTCCAAGTGGCTCTTATCTTTCTGTGGAATGTCAGGTTCAACTTGAGGACTGAGATTGGTAGTGACTTCGATATTATTTTTCTTCACTTCTATGTCCAGAGGATTTTTAACCTTTCCATATTCCCTCTTAAACTTCTCTAAAGATCCTAGTTGTGAACTCAAGCTTAGCTTCTTACACACTATGGGTTTGGAGGAACCAATCAATTTATCTGTTTCCTTACTACCATTTGACAAGTGTCTATACCAAGGGAAAGCAGAGGATGTATCAGGTAATAAGCAACCTGTATGTGATTTTTTATTACCTTCCTGAAAAACAGTAATATTTTTAGAAGTTGTAATAGTTTCGTTCTCTAGCCCATAACTTATATTTGTTCTGCAAAATTTTTTGTTGGGCGGTTGAGCAGATTCTTTACTTAAAGCGCTGGCTAAATCTATGATGTCTGGAGTTTCAACTGAATGAAGTGTTCTATTTCCAAATGCTTCTTGGGCACTTGTGGGACCAGGTCGAACATAATTTTTAAATGAGTGTTCTGTTTCAGTTGATTTAGTTTGCTCATTTTGTACCACATGAGTTATAAAGCCAGTGGAACGTAATTTAACTTGTCCATAACTAAAAACGTTTATTCTTCCACAATTACTAGGTTCTTTTCTTCTTTTCTTTTTCTCTATCTGAGCACTATGTACTCTCAGTAATGTTGTCTCAAAAGGCGGAGGTTGGCATCCCATTTCAGTGGTATCTTTAAATCTCTCTAGTGGATTCTGAATTCTATTATTTTTGAAGATGCTGGCAGCC
This sequence comes from Cheirogaleus medius, assembly GCA_008086735.1. NCBI lineage: Eukaryota > Metazoa > Chordata > Mammalia > Primates > Cheirogaleidae > Cheirogaleus > Cheirogaleus medius. The sequence continues at coordinate 23,272,787 of VBSM01001979.1, read as the reverse complement.
ATGCCATTAACAGTCGTACTTACTTTCTGTATTTCTCGATCCATTCCACTCTCCTCAAAGTGATGTGGTATCTGAAAAGGGCTTGGAAACATTTCTGAACTCGTCCCACATGGATTTTCTAAAGAGTTACATTCTAAGCAAGATTTTTTACATTTCTCATTTCCTCCTGGTTCTGTTGCTTCAATTGTCTCTTGTTCCAACATCCTTGAGTCTGAGCAAGAGCTATCTTTGTTTTGTGTAGATGACTCTGTCCTTTTACTATGGCCTCGGCCATCTGATTCATAAGTGTACAAAAATGAATTGTTTGTATCTTTTCTGATAGCTTCTGAATCCCTAGAATTCTGTGTGTTTATGTTTTCTATAGTAGCTTTTCTTTTCACAGCTTTTGATTGCAAATTGAACATCTCATAGGAATCCAAAATATTATTACATGCTTCCTGGAAACTGGCCTGGTCACGCTTCTCATGCTTCTGAAGAGTAGCACCAAATAAACTAAAATCATTATGTTCACTGAATTCCTTAATGTCCTCACCCGATAATTCTACAAATAATTTTTCTCGCTTTAAAAACATTTTCACTCCTTCCTGAATGCAAATCAAGAGTGTATCCCAGTTTTGAAACTCAATCAGAGTTTTTGCTGGCTCCATGCATACATCATACTCACAGAATTGGCACTGCACATTGATTACATATATCCCATAGAGTTCTGGGGTAGAACGATGCCGAGGACTTGAATTCATTTGCCTACTGGCAGGGCCGTTCTTTGGCTTGCATATACTACTTTCTCTCCTTAATAAAAAGTCAATGAGTTTATGCAATTTTGTCTTTAAAACTAGTCTTTTGTTCACAAACAAAAACTGCATATTCTTATTGTAATGTGCTTCAGAGCTGATATAGCCACTAAGCTCAAACTCCTTATATTTAAAATTTATTTCTCTTAACTTTTGGGACTTCCCCAGTCCATAAATCTGACAAAATCGGGAACACACGTCTTTGGTTTTAGGGAGCTGAAGAACCATGGAACCAGAAACATCATTTCTCAAAGAGAAAGAAATGGAAGGGTGCATGAGTGAGAGCGCTTCTATCCTTTGCCTAACCTTCTCGAACTCCAGTCTAGGATCCATGCATTTCCTTCTTACAGGTAACTGGTAAAACAAGTTATATACCGTTACTGTTGTCCCAGCACTTGGTCTACTCAAATCAGCTTCACAAGCTTGCAGGGCTTTTCCATTCTGAAACAATTTCACAAAGGTTTTCATTGTCCTGTTTTTCTTGGACAAAATTTCCACAGCACTGGCCATGTCAGCTATACTTGCCAAGGCCTCCCCTCGGAAACCATAAAACCTGGGATTCTCCAAGTCCTGTAATGAGCTGCATTTACTAGTGAAATAACGATTTCCCACCTTGTCCACATCTTCGCTCCCCATCCCAAATCCATTGTCAATCACTTGAACTTGGAAGGTTTCCATATTCACCCTGACAGCCACACATTTTGCTTCAGCATCAATACTGTTGAGGGCAAGTTCCTCAACACATTGGCCTAAGGAGTTTATGGCCAAGCCAGAACGCAATTTGGCTTGTACTTCAACCGACAAGCACTTGATCATGGCAGGTGAAAAGCTGGTGAGAATGCCAGGCTCTGGTTTCCTTCTCTGACTGGAAATAATTGCCTATGGGAGTAAAAAAAACCACACATACATATGCAATCAAAGCTTCGGAGTTACACAGCATTACCCATTTCTCTCAAGCATTATGAAGAAATATCATTTGAGGTAAATGAAATCTCTTTTATTAAACCAAATTGTGAAACAAAACAAAACAAAATTATACCTCTGATCTCTAGGCAGATCACCCAGCTCATGCTTGGTGCAATGGATTTAACATCCAAAGGACACATTCGTAATTTCATAATTTTCACTGCTCCTTTCTAAATCCCACATGCCCTAAAGTGAAATCATAATTACACTTGAAGTTGACCCGTAAAAGAGAGTACTCGAAATTCTAACCACTTCACCAAAAACAGATGCCTAAATTAAATTCAGCTAAGAAACATTAGCTAGAAATTATTCATGACAAAAATGTCCAAGCTAGTTTCATAACATTTATATGTTACACAATAACCATAACTTTTAGAAAAATACTTATAATGAAGTGTTAAGACATTGTAATAAGGAAGGTGAAGCAACAGGAGGAAATTAAAAAAGTCAAATTGTATCAAGGAGAGATGGGCATTAAGAGATTATTATTATTGTTACTACTGGTTAAATGTAGTTGCCTCAGGGGAGACAGGCTGGGAGCGGGAAAGGATAAAGCAGGAAAATTCCTTTTCATAGAAATCTTTCTTTGCCATTAGATTTTTAAATCTTGTTCATGTATTACTTTGACAAGTTTTTAGAGGGTCCTTACTAACATTCTCTTGGTCTTTTCAGATGGGCACAAACTACCTTGGCAATGCAAATGATGGTATGGGGCTGTCTGAAATTCATTTTAAGTTTTCTTGCAAGTAAAAAAAATTAAGATTCTAGGGCCATTAAAGTTCTCCCTCTCTTCTCCGTCAGCGAGAGACGCAAGGGCTGGCCCTCTCGCTGGTGGTAGGGCTGGTTTTTCCAAACCCGGGAAAATCAGGGCTATTAACTGCAGACCTTGTGCTGATTTCTAAGGTAATGAACTTCGCAGCCGGCAGCAAAGGAGGGGTAAACATTTAATAAGCAATCCGATTATTGTAAACCCTCCGCTACGATTTCCTGATTAGTCCCAGGCCTTTCAGGACCACAGCGCCTGGGACAACCAGGACGAACCGCCCGGGCCAGGACTAGGAAGGCCTGGAGTGCCGAGGTGGCCGAGCTCGCGGGGCAGGGCGCCGGCCCGCCGGGCTCCGGCTCCACCCCGGCCGTCCCCTACTCAATTCCGACACACCGGCCCGCCCGGCGCAAGGCCGCGGGGGGGGTCCCGGGGCCCTGGTGCATCTGGCTCCGAAAGGCTGCCCGCAGCTGTCACCAGGGCCCTTCTGGTGTCAGAAGAGCTCTCGGAATCATCTTTTTGTCGCGTGCTTCCCCCCAAGTCACCTCGAATCACGCTTCATCGACTCTCGGATACCAACTGCCTCGGACGCTGCACGCGTGCACCTTGGCGCGAGAGGCTCGTGCACGCGCGAGCCCACGAGCATGCGCTTCTAAGGGGACTCGAGGAGAGCGCGCGTTCTTCCGCGACACCCCAGTGCGCATGCGCACCAGGTCGCTCCCAGCCTGGGCACTTACACCACAGGGTCTATTCACAGGGGTGGGTACCTGCAGTTCTCAAACCGTGTCCCCTTTTGGCATGGTGTGAAGGACTGCTTCTAGTAACTTTTACTTTTGTTTTTATGTCCTTCCCTGTGTTTGCCGTTTCCTCTTTTCTCATTTTTTTTTCTTTGATGGAACTGCCATTTAATTCAATCTATATTTTACGTATTTGTTTATTGTCTTCTCTCATTAGAATGTAAGCTATGTGAAGGTAAGGATTTTGCCTGTTTTGCTTACTTCTGTATCCCTGTATCCAAGAGGAGCGGCTGGCCTATGGTAGGCACTCAATGAATGAATAAATCCAATCTTAAAATTATAGTATTTCAGAGCTGGAAAAGGCTGAAAAACTAGTTCCACTTTCTTAATTTACAGGTGAATTCACCAAGATTCTCTTCATTGACTTTTTTGATATCTTCCCAATGCCACCACAGCTTCTTTTATAACTCTGAGAACACCGTGAGAATAAATGTTTTGGGAACTGTTAACCAATCCTCAGCTTTTGCTTTCTGTCTCATTTTCATTGAAAATTTATTTTTTTTTTAAAATTGAAATTTATGACAAATTTGTCAAACCCACTAAGTGTCTGACATATATTAATACTTGTTTAATGACTAACCAAACCCAATCAATCTTCTAGGGCTGATGAAGCATAATCCTGATTATTGCTTATATAATATATATTAGTTTGCTAAGGCTGCCGTAACAAAATACCACAGACTGAGTAGCTTAAACAGAAGTTTATTTCTTTTCAGTTCTGGAGACTAGAAGTTGAGATCAAGGTGTCGGCAGGAATGATTTCTTCGGAGACCTCTCTCCTTGGCTTGTAGATGGCTGTCTTCACAGAGTCTTGCATCCTATGTACACACATCTGTGTCCAAATTTTTTATTTTTTTCCCCAGGGGAAATAAAACAGTTTGCTTTATTTTAAAATAGTACCTTCCTTATATCGGAGAACTGGCCAAAATTCAACACTGATACAAATATAAATTTCTTGGGAGATCAAAATGTATGTCAGGTAAATTTTCTGAATTTCTTTAAAGATACAATTTTGAACCATATAAAACAATTAGATACAATGAACATCAACATGTATAAAATAAGCCACAGTTCAAATTTAAGCTGAATAACCAAACCATGTAATTATCTCAAATAATTTTTGTTAATATGTAGGAGAATAATGCACATATTTTCAATAACTTAAAAGTGAATGTCTATCTACTCTTCCCATCTCTTAATCTTCCCAGGAAGTATAACTGTTTTTTTTTTTTTACTAAGTTTACATAAAAAATCCAAATATTTACTCATGGTAGGATATTCTTGCATTAACTATACTGAGTTTATCAGAAATAGAAAATCATGAAGATTTGTCATGCATTTAAAAATATGATCAATTACAGCAAGTTTTTTTTTTTTTTTTGAGACAGTCTCCCTCTGTTGCCTGGGCTAGAGTGCTGTGGCGTCAGCCTAGCTCACAGCAACCTCCAACTTCTGGCCTCAAATGATCCTCCTGCCTCAGCCTCCTGAGTAGCTGGGACTACAGGAGTGTGCCACCACACCCTGCTAATTTTTTCTATTTTTAGTTGTCCAGCTAATTTCTTTTTATTTTTAGAAGAGACAGGATCTTGCTCTTGTTGAGGCTCGTCTCGAAATCCTGACCTCAAGCGATCCTCCCACCTCAGCCTCCCAGAGTGCTAGGATTACAGGCCCAAGCCACTGCACCTGGCCCAGCAAGTTCTTATTAATAGAAGACCTAGATGAGAAAGGCAGTCCTCCACTTTCTAATAATACCTATGGTTTATACTGCATAATATAATTCAATGGAACAGCATTCTCACCAATGATAAACAATTTATAGGAAATTCATTCGCTTATTCAATGTTTCATTATAAAGTTAATATTTTGACCAAAATTAAAAGTTTAAAAACTCTATTATGCTGACATTTTCCAAAGTATTAATTTAGCAATAAGTCATCTTTATGATGCCATTTATTAAACTGAAAGGAAAGAGGATGGTACATTCTGGGTTTTACTTAAAAAGGGGATTTAATTCAATAATTGATTTGTTGCTACTTGAAAACTATACTTTCTTTCTCAGCACTGGATGGCAATGAGGCAAAAGCTGCTTTCTTGGTCTTCAACTTGCTTTTAACAGAAAGCATCACAGAATTTCAGCAGTGAACATCATCTGGTTCCTACTCAAAGCCCAGCTCCAAGAAAATGTGGGAGAGAATCTAAGAGATATGTTCTGTTCAAGGCATGAAGATTCCAATCTCAAATATTTTACTCCAGCAACTTATACCATCTGTTCCATCGTTGAATACTAAATGATCATTGAAAACAAATGAAGATAACAATATCCTCATTGCCATCATTCATTACTAATATTTACATAAACTGTTTTATATCCAAATATATGCATATAAAACATTAGTACAGGTAAATTAGCGTTAAGAATTAAAAATGTGCAGGCTGGGCATGGGGGCTCACGCCTGTAATCCTAGCACTCTGGGAGGCCAAGTTGGGAGGATCGTGCTCGAGGTCAGGAGTTTGAGACCAGACTGAGCAACAGCAAGACCCCATCTCTACTAAAAATAGAAAAAATTAGCAGGGTGTGGTGGCACACTCCTGTAGTCCCAGCTATTTGGGAGGCTGAGGTCTTGCTTGAGCCCAGGAGTCCCAGGTTGCAGTGAGCTAGGATGATGCCATAGCACTCTAGCCTTGGCATCAGAGGGAGACTGTCTCAAAAAAAAAAAAGAGTGTGCGGTAACATCCACAAATGTCCTTTCTATGTTCTGCAATCTATAAAATTGTTTTCAACACTAGAAACCTGAACACCCTGGCTACACATTAAAAATGTGTCAGAATATACACATTGTGGAACTGACCATCTCATACAAGCAAAACCAAACTTACAGTGCTTTCATTATTGCTTAATCCTCTAATTAGCCTAAAAAGACCACTGAATACTAAAGTCAAGTATTTACTAAATAGTGTTGATTTCTACTAGCCAAACAGCCCTCACAAACCAACAGCAGAACCAGGATAGTCTTTCTCAGCTCATTGTCTGTTAGGAGTTTGATACATTTTCAATTAAAGCCTTCATTTTTCCTGTAGACTTCAACATGTGTGGCCCAAACAACAGTGTCTCTGAGGTGGCCTCTGATTCAGACTTTGGAACTCCTTTGTCAGCTTCATCTTGGCCACAAATTTTCTCTTCTTATAAGGACACCAGTCAGATTGGATTAGGGCCCACACTAACAGCCTCATTTAACCTTACTCACCTCTTTAAAGGCCCTATATCCAAATACAGTCACTTTCTGAGGTATTGGGGATTAGGAATTCAACATATGGATTTCGGGAGGACTCAATTCAGCTCATACATAACATTCCTTCATGTGAATTCCTTACCCAGAGGAAAGGAATGACGGCAGAAGTTCCAGAAAACTAAAAGTAATTAGTCCAGGGGGGCATGGGCAATATACGTAACCGTAATATTTGTACCCCCATAATATGCTGAAATAAAAAAACAAAGTAGGAGTGGGAGAAGTTGCTCTGAGCTCTCTCCCCCCCAATAAAAAAAAAAAGTAATTAGTCCAAAACATCATTTGAACAGCTATCAAACTGAATTTGTGGTATTTGTTATTAGGCATGCAATCTCCTCAAGAAAAATTCATAGAAACCATTTAAAGAAATGATTTGAAGTAACTTCTTTTAGACCTCTTTAAATTACCTCAAAATCCTCGTCCTACAGATGTTTGAATCTGAATGAATCTGAATCTGGATGAATACTTCTTATTTTACCCAAAAGGAAGTTCACTGAAGATTTTAAAAAATACCCTAAAACAGAAGGTTTTAATGTGTTTTTATTGATAAGAATTGTATACAGTTGTAATCCTTCTATCATACATGTAACATACAGTAACAATCAAATATCTGATACTAAAATAAGTTACTGACAAATGCTAATGTTGAACACACAATAATTCTATTAACAAAAAAACCCCAAACCACTGAGTTTATCTTAAAAAATTTAAATACAGGCCATTATTTCACAATTTGGAAGTCCGAGTAATCCAACTTTGAGATGACTTTTTCATTGTTGAAGTTTGCTTTGTCAATGTGTGATTTGGGACTTCCACTTGTCTCAAGCCATTCCTGCATATGACGCACCTTGGAGACGGGACCTTGCAATTGCCCTTGCACTGTGCCCCGGTCAGTGTTCTGGACCCAGCCTACCAATCCCAGCTTTTTACCCTCAGCCTAAAGGGAAAAAAGAGAGAGAGAGAGAGAGATCCAGTGAGATTGAACAAAGTGAGGCTAAAATCTGTTGCCAGAATCTTTGCCTAGAATCAAGCCACTGGAACTAATTTGATATTGTCCAGAACGGTCAAAAAAGAAAGACAGCAAAAAGAAAAAATAATAAAATAAAATAAAAAAAAAAAAAAGAAAGACAGCAAGAAGGATCTTATTGCTGATCTTAGCATGAAGTGTTGGTCACTTGAATCCATTTCTATCTTCTAGCCTATAAAACCCAGGCACTACAGTTTTTCACTATGTAGTCAATTTGGTTAAGCAAATTTGGTTAAGTACCAAAGACATAAGTCCAAAACAGATGCTTTGAAAATGATCCCCTAAGGCTGTTTTTGGATATTGGGCTGTATCTTGCTCATTTTCTCTTGTCCTAATCAAGCATCTGGTGGGTTTGTTAAATGGAAAAAGCATGAAGTTATCTGATCCTTCCCTTTGTCTTTAACCAGGACCACACCTAAACGTCCAGATGAATTAGTGTCCATTACATGTTTAAAAACCATTAGAGAGTATTTCACAATTTCCTGGGCAACTCATCTCATTGTTCTCACTGTAGAAAAACTGCCTAACCCAATAGCTTTATGTTGTATCCAAAGCCCACTTTCTGTCACCCTCCTACAGAAGGAAAGCAGTTGGTGATCAGCTTCTGAACACCAAACTTTCATGAGACTACATAACTATTAGGTTTTCACTTGACTGTCTTCTCTTTTGTTTAAACAATCACAATGCCTTTAACACATTGACTGCAACACTACAAAAAATTTTTTTTTCCTTGGGGCCACAGTGTTTTATTACAAAAATAGAATAAAAACTTCAAAAACAAAACAATCCTTTCTAATTTAATGAAAAAGTTGTTATTTTTTATTGTTTTCTGTGTGTGACTTATATGCCCCCAAGGTGAAGAGATATGTGAGTTATATATGCTTCAGGAGGCTCCGGGCACAAAACTCGATAGAGTTAAATATAACTCACATGGCAGTTAATGCGTTAAAGTTGAATAAGCTTATGAAGAGCATTTAATCATTGTAGTGGCTCTTTTCTCACCCTTTTCAATGTTCTTTCCTTTAAGTCATTAAACTGTGGCAAGACTGAATTTAGGAAAGGTAGCAATGTTTCAGAGGGAATTTTATTTTTGTATAACTATATAATTAGGATATTATAAAAGTCATTGATTATTAATCTATCTAAATAGAAAGTGTTGGATTACAAAAGAAAATGGAAGTTAACATGATTGCATGTCAAAATGCCAGAGTAGCAACCTAGTAAATGTGGGAAATTGCTGGAATTGGCCAAAGAAAACATTATGCACAGCAAAAAAATGTTTGATGAAGAACTGAAATATCCTTCGGATCACTTATGTTCAAAGCGAAGACATGTCTGCATAATGAACAAGAGACTCCAGTCAAACAAATAACAGTTTAAAGGATATAGAGGAAATTAAGGAATGAAGAAAAATAGGAAATACCTACAGCATGCACTGCTAAGTGCCAAAGAAGATAGCATAAAAGAAGAATGCTGAGAATGGATTTAGAGGAAGACTCCATGCCAACTGATTTTATGCTTAAATTAACCTAGGGAGTTGGCTATCTCTAGTTCTTAGAGTTACCTTATATGGTAAATAGATACAAGAATGTGCAGTTTTGAGCAAGAAGTTATAACAGTCAAATAAATCTTTAAATTGCAAGGTTATTTATCTGAACTCCTGAGAGTGAACAAAACACTCCCAAATTTGACCAGTGTTGAGAATAGGAATTTTCTACAGGTTTCATTTGTATACTCAATTCTTATTTTTTAAATGATGACATAATGTTGCTGATTCATGTTCAGTTTTAAATATCTACTTAAACAAGTAAACAGTGTTTTTTCCTAAGAAAATTCCAAAAAGCTAATTCTACCTCATAATCATATTTCTGCTTAAACAGTCATCTGTTTTGTTTTTTTTTT
>VBSM01001979.1:23229441-23255601 GCA_008086735.1 Cheirogaleus medius | reverse complement strand
CTGTTTCTAAAAAAAAAAAAAAAATGTCAAGTATGGTGGCATGTTCCTGTAGTCTGGCTATTCAGGAGGATTACTTGAACACAAGAGTTCGAGGCTGCAGTGAGCTATGATCATGCCACGGCACTCTAGCCTGGGCGACAGAACAAGAATCTGTTTCTAAAAAAATTAAACAAGTAAATAATAAAAATAAATAAATAAAAACATAGGTGAAACCTGAAATTTCAGTATTTTGTTGAAGCCATTAAGAAAGAGAATGTCTGGAACTGCATATATATGAGAAATAAGAGTGCTCAGGAGAACATCTAAATTTACAGGGCAGATGTGGGAAAGATACAAATGCCAGAGACCTGAGAAAGATGGAAGAACCTGAAAGAAGAAAGTAAGAGGGCATAGGAGCAAGTGAGAAGAGAGTTTTAAGGGGTTGAATGATCAATAATGTCAAATGAGTAGGCTGAAGAAATGAAGCTTTGGTCTTTGGTCATTGGAAGGTCACTGGTAGCCTTGCAATTAAATAAAGTGGAGAGAGTAGAAGCCAGAGCACAATGGACTGGACAATGAGGGAGAGATGAGGGAGAGACAAGAAAGAAGGAGCAGCAAGTGTAGAGAACTCTATTATGAAGACTTGTGGATGAGATATCATCTCACCCCAGTTAAAACGGCTTTGATAAAAAAGACAGGCAATAACAAATGCTGGTGAGGATGTGGAGAAAGGGGAACCCTTGTAGACTGTTGGTGGGAATGTAAATTAGTGCAACCACTATGGAGAACAGTGTAGAGGTTCCTCAAAAAAACTAAAAATATAACTACCATATGACCAAGCAATTCCACTGCTGGGTATAAATCTCAAGGAGGAGAATTCAGTATATCAAAAAGATATCTGCATTCCTATGTTTATTGCAGCACTATTGACAATAGCCAAGATTGGAATCAACCTAAGTGTCCATCAATGGATGAATGGATAAAGAAATTGTGGTACATATACACAATGGAATATTATATAGCCACAAAAATTAATGAAATCCTATTTGCAACAACAAGGATAGAACTGGAGAACAGTATGTTAAGTGAAATAAGCCAAGCACAGAAAGACAAATCTTGCATGTTCTCACTCATATGTGGGAGCTAAATATTAAAAACAATTTTTTTCATGGAGACAGAGTAGAATGACAGTTACCAGAGCCTGGGAACGGTAGTGGGGGGCAGGGATAAAACGGGGATGGTTAATGGGTACAAAAATATAGATAGAAACCCTGATTTGATTAATTCACATTGTATGCCTGTATCAAAACAACACAGGCACCTGTAAAGGTACAACAAATGGTTGTATAAAGATATACAGCTAGTATGTAACTATAATTATTAAAAAAATTAAAAAACCTGAAAAAAAAAAGAAGTCTTGTGGAGAAGAGGAGAAATGAATGGTGAATGGTACCAACATAAGAGGTGTCAGGTCAAGGGAAATGAGGTTTGTTTTGCAGGGGAAAGTTAAGCATATTTTAAAACCAAAGAGGAGTTCATGAGAGGCACAACTTGAAGTCAACAAGATGCAAGGGTAAAGTGATGGAGTCAGTTCCTGAAGGGTACCAAAAGGGACTAATTCAAGAGAACTATGGAAAGAAAGAAGACCTTCTTCCTCAAGAGAGGAGCGGGAAGAAAGTCAAGAGGGATCTTCCTCAAGAGAGGAGCGGGAAGAAAGTCAAGAGGGAAGGAGGCTGGGAAATTCTGCCCGACTGGAGCAAAGCTGTGAGAGACAGGCCAGAAGCTGAGACAACTGGGACCCTGAGTAGAGTGGGAAATATCTGGAACTGCAGCATATACGGAGAAGGCAGTAGTCAATGAGGGATGAAAACAAGGAATTAAAAAAAAAAAAAAAAGGACTGCCTGGAGGGCCCACCAAGGAATTTCTTTGAACATGTAAAATCTGTAACATGACATGTTATGGTATTAAAACTGACTACTGCTGTCTACGTTATTTTCCATGTACATGAATCCTTTGAGTAGTTACAGGAAAAAAAGTGTACTGGCTGTTCCAAACAGCTTACACAAAGGAACTGAAGCGTGAAGAAGACAAATAAACTGTCTTCTGAGGGTAACAAGTTGTAGAGCATCATTCAGTGTTGAAATCAGGTTATACTGATTATGTTTGATCTGGTCGTTAACTTATTATCATTACATTTGGCTGAGTCATTCCTGGGGCCTAAGTAGAGACAACCAGAGTTATCACGTGAGCGTAAAACATTATCATATCAAAATAATTAGACTGGCCACAAAAACTATCCAGGAAAGACACTGAGTTGCAATAAAATAACCCTGATAAGAGTACTGGCGGGGGAAAGCAGGGAGAGAGTACGTAGCCATACCTGGGGCCCGTCCGTACAGAGCAGCGAGCACGCTAAGAAAGGCTACCAGCAGGCCCACGCCCGCCACGCCGGCGGACGCCGGAATCTTGCGGCAGGACGACCCCGGGGCGCATCTACGGGCTCCGCCCTTCGTCAGACGAGGGCTCGCCCCAGGGTCTGGGAGCATCGTTCTTAGAAAAATGCAAGTTCTTCTTTGATGCAGCCCCAGAAAAGCCGCTCCTGCCCCTCCCGCCCCTCCCTCGTTCCCCAAGGGCAAGGCTGGGCGGAGTTGCAGACTTGGCCGGACACGGGGTCAAGTGACACTCAGGTCGGCCGCACCCCGACCCCTGCCGCCCCGCATCGCGTGCGGACTGCGCCTGCGCGCGCCTCCCGCGGCGGAGTTCGCGATGAGAGGCGGGGCTCAGTGCGCCCGGCAATCCCGTCTCCCGGCAACGAGAATAACAGAGGCCAGCTGAGAGCGCCTGCGCGGCGGTCGTTTGAGTGGGGTCGGGGCTGGAGAACTAACTCCTGGGGTTTCTGTTGAGCAGGAGCGGTCCCCGATAGTCTCAGGTACGCGGAAGGGCGGGGAGACATGAGGTCAACACCTCGACCTCCCGAAGGCTCGAGGGGCAGGAGAGCGAGTGTTTGTCCCCAAAGGCGGAGTCTCCAGGGGGGGCACCCAGGTTGACCCTCCGGGCTAAGACCTGACTTCCGGGTTCCGGATTTAAAACCGGTCGCGGCCAGGTCAGATGGCCCCCACCTCTCAGGTTACAGACTTTCCACCTCTGCGCCACGCCATGGGGACTCCTTGGATGAGGGTTTGATAGCCAGACACCTGCTCCAGGTCCTGATCGGTCTCCGTGCTCTTTGGAGTCAAGCACAGTTCCAGCAGAAGGGAAGCTTGAGAGCTCTTTGCGCCAGTCACTACCTCTGGGCCGCAGCTTTCTCACCTGTAAAATGGTGGGGCTGGACTCGGAGGGAACCCTTCAGTTTACAGTTTACAGAAACTTGGGCCAACAAGGGGAAGTTGCTTGTCCTGGGTCACAGGCCTGAAAACTGACTTTCAATCCAATACTCTTTCCACCTACTAAAGAGACTGGTACTGGTGAAAAGCTAGGTGGCAGGAACACTTCTATCACCTTCATTTTTGTATCCTCGGGGCCTAACACAATATCTGGCACATAATAATCACTCACTAATGCTTACTGAACAAAAGCTCTGGCGCATCAAGCACCACTATCCATAGAAAGGTTTAAGGGAAATGTGGGCAGGGCAAATGTAGGAACAGTTTACTTTAGCAGCCGAGGGTGAACCTCAGACAAACTCTTCATGTGTTTCTGGTTTAAATCTCCCCTAGGCTTCAGTCTAGGCCCTGAATGGCTGGCCTCCAGTTAGCGCCACATCTGCCTGTGGGTGTTATGCTCCCGCAAGATAAAGCGGAAGCTCCAGGGCTCCACTCAGCAAAGCAAGACCCTTATGAACAAGGTGACTCTTCCCAGCAGACATCAGTGGGGCACCTGAGGAACAATTTCCAGCAGAAGCTTTTGAGCAACAAAGAGCCAATGATGGATAATGTCTACGCTCACCCAAAGTGGAACACCTGCACTAAAGCCCGGAGCTACTCCCATCCCCACTGTGCAGGAAATGATCCCCAGGGCCAAGGGAAGGGTTTGTTTTACTCATCAGTCGCTCAGTTCCACTATCCTAAAGCAAATAACCAGGACTTTATCCCCTTTACAAAGAAACGAGTTGGGGTGGACCGGGCTTACCCACTGAAACCTGTGGTCTACCGGAAGTCTGGCAGTATAGGTGAGGCTGGCACTGATGGGGACCAGAATGTCCACCCAAGACCCCCTGAGTCAAGAGAGTTTTCATACAGCAACTTTGGTTTGAGGAACCAGGTAAATTCATCTGTGGTTGGTTCTGTTCTTGCTGCCATGCAGGGGGAGAGGGCCATGACAAATTTCGATAGAACCAAGTGGATGCAGATCCAAAGACTAGAAGCTGCAGGGGAGAACTTAGAGGAGGAAATCCGAAGAAAGGAGATTCTCCTGAGGGAAAAGCTGAAGAGGACAGAGGAGGAACTCAGAAGGATACAGAAGGAAAAGGTACAGGCAGAGGAAAATGAAAACAGAGAGCTACAGAGAACGATACTCCTCAGGAGAAGAGTTAAAGGTAATAACAGCAACACCATGTGCAAACCTATCTTCTCCCCAGAATTTGGGTCTAAGGAGGTGTTCAGTAGAGACAGGAGAGAGGATGAAACTTGGAGACGGTCTCAAGAAAATTCTAGCCCTTTCCAGTTCAATGATTACAGAATCCAGAGTCTTAAAAGGGAAAAGCTGGCGGCAAGCAATAACAATATCCGAGACCGAGTCTCAGAGCTGTCAACAGAGAAGTTTTCTCAGCCTTCAGAAACACCAGGCAGTACTGTGCAGGGATACACCAGAAATTCTAGCCTGTCCAGGGCACCAGACTCCTCAGGGTCCAGCGGCTCCGCTGAAGAGCCCGAACTGGGCAAGTGCAGCCACTGTGGACGCAAGTTTCTCTTGCTCAGGCTGGAGAGACACTCCAACATCTGCAGCAGGATGCAGGGTTCCAAGAGGAAAGTGTTTGACTCTTCCAGGGCCCGGGCTAAAGGCACAGAACTAGAGCAGTACTTGAACTGGAAGGTGCCAGCTTCAGTCAAGGTAACAAAAGCCTTATGGATTTGACTTTGTGTGGGGAATCATTGGAAGGGTCTGTTATGTCCTCACCAGTTTTCTTTAGGAAAAATTCATGTGTCATATAGAAAGAAAGTGAAAATTAACATTTCTTGATTACTGTGTGCCATTCACTGTGATGGGAGCTTTTTGTGTGATCCTCACCACTCTGAGGATTTCATTATCTCTCATTTTATCAATTCAAAAATCAAAGCTCAGGTTAAATAACTCACCTGAGGTCACAAACAACTTTAAGCAGCAGGGTCACCAAATAAATATTGGTTGGAATGACTCCAAAATCTAGATTTAAAATACATGTCCTTTTGATTATAAAAGTAATACACGTTTACTGTGGGAAATTTAAAAGATACAATCTAAAGAAAAAAATTATGCAGCCTTTAATCATCTGGAGTAACCTCTTGCTCTTTGCAACATACTCTGCCACCTCCCAAGTTAGGATCTGTTATCACTCCTTTAACTGTATCTACCCTTTCAAGATTAGCTCAGTTTTGATATCCTTCTTAGTAAATATTAATACATGAAACACAACTAAGTTTGGAATTCTTCTTCTCCCCATTTAGAGTGTAAACACCTTGAAAGTAAAGGACTTTCTTTTTTGGCTATCTCTCAAAACATTCTTCCCTTTAGAAAAACATGGTTGTAAAAAGTATGGATTTCAAGACACTTAGGTGATAAGTTTACTTCATAGGCACATTTGGACAGATCTGGAGAAGACTGTCTCATAAATAGTCTGCCAAGGTTATGCCACTTGGTTTGTAAAATGAGTGTTTCTCAAAGTGTGGCATGCTGACAAACATTTTTTATTTTAGTATTTCTTTTATATATTTTTTCTTTCTACCGTGTTTCCCCCAAAATAAGACCTACCCATAAAATAAGCCCTAACAGGATTTCTAAGCATTTGCGCAATATAAGCCCTACCCCGAAAATAAGACCTAGTAATGGGTGTGGCTATGCAGCGGATCTGCACAACCCATGCATTTCGTCGCGGAGCGGTAAAGAAGACGAGCAGCCCTTCTCATCTCCCCCGTGAGAGCTCTATTGCTCGATATAAGAGATTGGGGCCAATGGTTCTAAAGGAAATAGAGTCGCAAGAAATTCAGGATGGGCCGGGGGCGGTGGCTCACGGCTGTAATCCTAGCACTCTGGGAGGCTGAGGTGGGAGGATCGCTCAAGGTCAGGAGTCCAAAATCAGCCTGAGCAAGAGCGAGACTCCGTCTCTACTAAAAATAGAAATTAATTGGCCAACTAAAAATATATAGAAAAAATTAGCTGGGCATGGTGGCGCATGCCTGTAGTCCCAGCTACTCAGGAGGCTGAGGCAGAAGGATCGCCTGAGCCCAGGAGATTGAGGTTGCTGTGAGCTAGGCTGATGCCACGGCATTCTAGTCCAGGCAACAGAGTGAGACTGTCTCAAAAAAAAAAAAATTCGGGGTTTAGAGAGTTATGATGATGTTCTAGAAGAAAACAACTATATTTGAATAAATGTAGATTGTTGTACCGTACTTAAAAAAAAAAAACACATCCCCTGAAAATAAGCCCTTGGGTGTCTTCTT
This sequence comes from Cheirogaleus medius, assembly GCA_008086735.1. NCBI lineage: Eukaryota > Metazoa > Chordata > Mammalia > Primates > Cheirogaleidae > Cheirogaleus > Cheirogaleus medius. The sequence continues at coordinate 23,248,986 of VBSM01001979.1, read as the reverse complement.
GAGGAAAAATAAATATAAGACCCTGTCTTATTTTGGGGAAACATGGTAACTCGAAGCATTTAGCTGGATATTTTAGTATTTTTGGAGTGTATTAGAAAAATATAACAACATATTAAACCCTTGATTTCCAGGGATCATGAATTTAAAGAAAAATGTTAAGCAATTAATAGTAAAGGGGATAAAGTGAAAATGATATGCAAATAATCAAAGTTTGGGAAAGCCAAACTTTAAGATCATAGACCATATGATCTCAAAGGCCCTCAGCTAGCTCTAATATTCTAGAAAAATAAGAGAGTGGCGTTCTGTTTTCATTTCTTTCCAACCCTTCCTCTGCTGTGCTGGCACCTCTTGTCCATCAGGACTTTACAGTTTATGTGTGTCTTTGCTGGGACCTTAAAAACTTGCATTTATGTGATGACTTTTAGAAGTTGTTTACAATTAAAGTTCTTTCTTTCAGTACAATTAGGGAGATCACCACAAGAACATTTCTTCTGTGTTTTGAGACAATCTCCTTGAAATCTAGTTTCCAAAAAGAAGTCAACATTTTGCTCTTGCAGATAATGATATGATGGCCAGTTACTGTTCTTTCCTGTTCTCTTTCTGGTCTACCCAATAATCCACTGGGGAGTCACTCTGTCCCACTATAGTGATTTATTTTTGGCCAGAACCTAAGAGAATCATGTGTTTCTTAAATTCCTAAGTTCAGTAGCTGTGAAGCAAAAGAATTGGGTTTCTGAGATCAGATGCCCGGCTTTGTGGAAACTAGTTTGGGAGAATGTGTGGCGTTGAGGACACCAAGGCAGAAGGGACCTGGACTGAGATGCACCCCCCTCCTGGGAATGTCTCAAGTCTTTTCCACGGCTCTGTGCCTTTGAAAGCTGAGTGGTTGTATCTTCCTGTCATTCCTCTGGTGTATTCACAAGAGTAAGTGATTTTTCTGGTATCTTTTAATCTTTACATAACTTCAGCAGACTTACACCTCTTACCTCTTTACTGGACGTTTAGGAACACATCTGTGTGCTTTGTGCTTAGTAAGTGTTACTTGAATAAAATTTCAATATGCTGAAGAATTAAAGTATAGGTATCATACACTTTAGGAACTTTCCCCTAATTGAATTCTTTTAAAGGTTCCTGGAGACCATCTCTAACACTGACTCTCTTGCCTCCTTATCTGTTTCAGTAAGAGTCTCTCCTAATGGATCCTTCCTTTTCCTTTGATAGTATCTCTTCCTATTCTTCATCATCAGTGATGTCAGATTACCAAGACCTATTTTTCTTCTTTTCAAAATTTATTTTAATTTAAACAGCATTTGCATGCATTTGAAAAATGCCTATTGTACCCAAGTGACCTGTAATGCAGATAGCAGAATCCTGCCTTGTCCCTCTCCATCCCTGAATCCAGTCCCCAGAGGCAACCTTCAGTTCTGTTAGATGATTCTTCTGGTATGCATTCCCATATTTCCAAATAATATGCTTCTTTTCTTGATTTATCAATTTTCCACATTATCTGGTGACTTCAGTGAAAATCTTTTCCATAGCCTCTCTCCCCTACTTTTTTCTTTCCCTTATCTTTCCACTGTAGTTCAATCAAAATTTTAGGTTAAATCAGGAGTCAGCTTTTACATTATAATGACCATGTCAATTTTGTTCAATCATGAGTAAATACATTCTGCCCCTGCCCGCACGTACCTGGAGTTAATCATTGACTTATGTTTTCATATCCTTCATTTTCCACATACCTGCCTCTAATTTTCTTCCCCTAAATGATCCATCTGATGTCAGACATCTGTTAATGTTTTTGTAAATGCTCAGACACCTGTCATAATCTATCAGTTAGATTTTTTAATTCTGGAAACCTCCCTTCCATCACTCTTTTCCCTCCTGCACCAGGCCGGACTGGTTATTCTCTGGGCCTGATGTAGACCCGTTGTCCTGGGACTTCTCTTTGCTTCTCTTCTGTGTTGGGTCCCCTGTTTCCAGCATCTTGTGTTTTCCTTTTTCTTGCGTTATTCCTTGCTTTGCTGAAACTTACTAAGAAAGGTGCACAGCAGGTATATTTTTTGTCTTGGAATGAATGAAAATATCTATATAAGAGCCTCCTATTTGGTGATTGTAGGTGGAAGATAATTTTGATAGAACTTTTAAGGCATTTTCCTCTAGCTTTTAGCATCCAGTGTTACTGTTGAGAAATCTAATGTCATTTTGATTCCTGTTCACAATATGAAACCTGTTTTTTTCTTTTTCTAAAAGCTTACAGAATTCTCTATTCTAAAATTCTGAAATTTTATAGTGATTGTGCTGAATATTTGGTAAGCCATTTCGGTCTCAAGACGTGTGACCTTTAATTCTAGGAATGTTAATTGTATTATCTTTAATAATTTTCTCCTCGTGTTTTCTGTTCTTTTTGGAACTCCTATTGGTCACATGTTGGACTTCCTGGATTGACTTTCTAATTTTTTAATATTTTCTACTTTCCATTTTGATCTTTTTTCCCATTCTGAGAAATTCCCTTGACATTATTTTACAACATTTCTATTTAATTTTAATTTTTAGCTCTCAAAGTTTTAATTTATAATTGTTCTTTCTGGTTCTCTGGTTGTTCCTTTTTCATAGTATACTCTTCTTGTTTTATGGACACAATGTTTTCTAATACTCATTTTGTTGATATTATGGTTTTTCTGTATTAAAAAAAGTTTTCTTCTGCTACCTGCCTTGTTGCTGCTTCCTGAGTTTTTGTGGACTTTTTTGGGTCTTTTTCTTGTTAGCGCTTTCATCAAATATCTTGTGGTCCTTGGCTGTCCATTCATAGTTGAGCGTAAATGGGGCTTGTTGACTAAGGACCTTCATATTAAGGCTGTCAAATAGCCTTTAATTAGTGTCTCCAAGGTCAGTGTCTGAAGGCTTCTCTGGACTGCTCAGTGCATCCTTCGGAAAGAGAAGGATGTCAATGCGCTTGGTACTCTGGGAGCTGAGGGAGGAAGGAGGCTAACGGTTCTATAATTTGGTATATATACTTGGATTTAATCCCCATTTTCAGCCCCAAGATTAACCCAGTTCTCTCCCAGTTCTCGAGTTCCTGAGTCTGAAACCTGTCTGGTTCAATTTCTCCAGAGAATAAACCCCTATTCTCCTGTAAGGGTGCCAGGAGTGTCCGACACTTGGATGTGCAAGATGTTAGAGGAGCTGTGGGGTCTAGCTTGTTTTCAGCCCTGAAACTACCTCCTCTCCACTGCCTGGCTTATTTTCGTGATTTATCAATTTCCCACATTATCTGGTGACTTCCTTTTATGGAAGCTGTGGGTGAAAATCTCTTTCATATTCCCCTTCAGCTTTTCTAAGCACTGAGCCTCTCAGGGTTACAATGGGAAAATGGCTTGCCTCGCAGTAGTAGCCCCCTTTGCAGGCCAGTCACTCATCACTGTTGCTCCTTTCCTGTTCTTTGACCTTGTGGATTAACACCCCTTTTCTTTCTTTACTGTTATTCTAATGGAGACTTCAGAAGGAGATGAGATAAATGCCAAGTTGAATGATCAGTCTCCCTTTTATATTATAGGCTGAACCTCTTCAGAAGAGCAACTGGAGGCAGAAGCATGAATCTTTTATCCGTACCCTCCGCCAGGCTCGGGAGGTCCAGCAGGTAATTGCCAAAGGTGGAAACCCCTCAGACTTGCCTCCCGTCCTGCCTGCAGAAAATCCAGACTATATTCAGTGTCCTCATTGTAGCCGCCACTTTGCTCCCAAGGTGGCTGAGCGACACATTCCCAAGTGTAAGACCATCAAGAACCGTCCTCCACCTCCAAGGAAGCATTATGGTTGAGCAGACGACAGTGGTGGAAACCTGCTGTGATAGTTCAGGCTCTGCTGCTTCTCTTCAGCAGTAAATGGGAGTAGAATTTGATGCAGAGCAGAAAGAAACAAAATTTTAACATCCCTCAGATCTGCGTGCAGAGCCAAAATCAGTGAGGAGAAAGCTATGGCTAAGCAGCAGGAGGCAGAAGGAAGCCCTAGCTTCCCACTAAATTACAACCTCCAGCTGGTGTGCTTTATGTTATTGCCCTCGGAATTGATGGGTGAAGACACTGAAGAGTACTGAGCTGGCTACATTAAAGCTCTGTTCTCTCAAGCCTAACTTGTGGTTTTTGCTAGTGAAGTGCTTGCATTTGGTTGTGCCTTCAGGCCACTGCATGTACGTTCATGGTTCCTGTTAACTCTTCTTACTCTTGCATGAAGTTGGAGTTATTAGGATGAGTTGGTGTCAGAGGAACATGGTCACCCAGATGGTAACTCTTTTTTTTTTTTTTTTTTTTTTTGAGACAGAGTCTCACTCTGTTGCCCGGGCTAGAGTGAGTGCCGTGGCATCAGCCTTGCTTACAGCAACCTCAAACTCCTGGGCTTGAGCAATCCTCCTGCCTCAGCCTCCCGAGTAGCTGGGACTACAGGCATGCACCACCATGCCCGGCTCATTTTTTCTATATATTTTTAGTTGGCCAATTAATTGCTTTCTATTTATAGTAGAGACGGGGTCTCGCTCTTGCTCAGGCTGGTTTCGAACTCCTGAACTCGAGCGATCCGCCCGCCTCGGCCTCCCAGAGAGCTAGGATTACAGGCGTGAGCCACCGCGCCCGGCCGATGGTAACTCTTAATAAAAGATAATAAGATTTTGCTGTAAGGCATTATTACTGGAAATCTACTCCTGCCCTCCCTGGTGCATGGTCATGGCCAAAAGCCAAAAAAAGAAGGTAAAGTTTAGGCCCCACTGCCTCCTAGACCTTCCCTATGGTGTACTGCGTAATAAAGGAAACATCTTTATGTACTTTACAGGGCAGGGAAGGGGGAAAGCACATTATACTTCTCTACCTGTTTTCTAATGGATTTCACATGTTAAGGAAAGAAACCTCAGTTTTAGCTGTTGCTAGCACTCTGCTTTCAAATCAAGTTGGTTGAATGATTTTTGAAATCAGGCAGCAAAATCTACCATCAAAGCAAGCTGGGACATTGCAAGTGTCACATGTTCCTGCCAATTATAGCATAGTCAATTTCTATTTGAGAAAGTAAACTGTGAAGGGAAAGGGACTGAATCTTTTATATTTTCTTTGTGTAGAATAGTGCTCAGCACAAGTAAGACCCTCAGTTAATGGGTTTTGGAGATTTAAAGTTAAATAAAAAGATAAGTAAACCTTAGACTTGTGAAATGGGAAAACTAGTAAGTTAATATCTGAGAGGCTAATATCAGTTTAGATAGGAATGAAGCTAGCACAACAGATCTGAAATCCCACTAAGATTACTGTCCTGAGAGCACCACTCATACTATTAGTTTAAAATCCTGGAGAAAAACCACCCAGCTTGAGCTGAGCAAAGGAGATGGGGCAGACAACAAAACCATATTTTACTGAATAACAAATGGCCACTCACTCTTGTTCCAGTTCCTCTGCAGCTTCTGTTAGGTGGCTTGGCTAACAGATAAGACCAATTTGAAATGTGAGTTTAAGGCTTTAGCAGGGAAGCTGTAGGACACTAGGCTGAAAAAAATTATTTACTTAAAGAGAAGCATATATTGAATTGCTTTGCACTTTCTTTTTTTAATTGTTCCAACGGAAAAGAGCACATAATGAGGCCTTTGTTTAGCCCCTTAAGGAAATCTCACATAGAGACACTGGACATTTAACCCAATGTGTGCATTCTCCAGCCAAGTTTAATGAAGTACACACTCTAAGTTTCACACTTGATGTTAAAAGCAATAGATGGCAGGAATAAGCTGTGGCCAAGGTCACAAAGTGGTAGGTAGCCTGTGGACTGCTTTGCCCCACAGATGTTTTATTGGGCTGGCACTGCATTAAATACGCGATCTGACACTTCAAAATCCGGATATGGAGCAACTCTTGAAAAACTGGAAGTTCTGGAAACACTGGGCCAGCAACGTGCACAGCACAAATTGGGTGGGGTTCAGAATCAGTTGCTCTCAGATGGGGATGGCAGCACCACCTGGCCTGAGGTTTGGGATCCCTGGATGATGTTATTAAGGTCACAGATCTGGGTCCTCCACAGAGAACAAATGTATGAGCGAGGAGTGCTTTCTATAGACACAAGGAAGCAGTTACTCATTCTTATGTTACTAAAGAAATAATAATCAATGCCTTAGTGGTTCCCTTTGATCTCTATGTGTTCAGGCCTGGATTACACTAGGAGTATCTATTAGTCTTTTAAATTTAGCTTGATCTGGTCTTTGGGAAGAGGTAAGAACCATTTTCTGTCTGTCTCTTTCTGGATAGCTCAGAGGATGATAGTGGATAAATAAATGCTGCTTGTTAATGTCTGTATTTTATATTACTTTATCCAAGAAACTTTAGTGCAAGTAAATGTTATAAATTTTAAAGTTCAAAAGATTAAGCCATGGGAAAAATTTCCTTGTGAAACTCACATGGAAACCCATTTCATTTAAAAAATGTATGTAGACGTGCTGAGACAATATTTCTTAACAGCAGTGTATTTACTTCATAGCAGCTTCTGGCCAACATTTGCTTTCAGTCATCAATTTATCACTCTTCACAACTACAGAGGAGGTAGCAGAGATGTGACATAGTAGACTTCTTCTCCCTAATGTTCATGATTTTGTGAGATTTAATGACCAGCACATTTATCTCCACAGTTAATCATTGAAGCAATAAATGACTTTTGGCTTTGCAGCAGGAAGGAACATATTTTATAGTCTTGACTACAGCCCCCTCTGCCCTGACACTATCATGAGTAATACTTCTTTGGAGGCCCAGGGATCTCATTTGAATGAATTTATTTAAAATACATTCTTGCTCCTCACTTGTTCTTTCTATTATGATTGTTTGTGAATATACGGCAAACCAAATGAAATTTGAGTTTTACTCTGCTTTTACTTTAACCTTTAGTGAAATGTGAAGCCAAGAGTTGTAACTTGGCTGTGCTATTAGACCAAATACAGTTCACCCTCTTCGAGGGAAAAGTTTAAAAACATAAACTGGCATAATCACTTGGAAAAGCCCCCTGCTGAGACTGAGGAGGTAAGTACAAGAAGGGATCCTTCTTTTAATGGCTCATTTTCTTCTCCCCCTGCACTTTCAGCACTGTCTTTTAGACATTTTGGGGGGAAAAGGGACATGATTCTGCTGGCAAGAGTAAGAAACTGGAAAGAAGCAAAGATTATTTCTGTGCAAATGTCCCTTGTGTTCTTTCTGTTCCAAGAACATTTATTTATTTACATAAAGACTCACTGAATCAAAGGTTCATGAAAGCCTAGAATCTGGGTGTTTTAACCCCAGTGACTAAGGTCTGTGTGCAGGCTTACTGAGGCACAGCATTGATTGAGAGTTTAAATGTTTATTTAAAACAGAAATGCCAAACCATTCCACCCTCAACCTTTCAAGCATATAGCTAACAATAAGCTAGTTCTTCCACAACAATGTCAGAGCAGAGGAGTAACTCAGGTTACACTATAACTCAAAAGCAATACTACTAGAAAACTTAAAACACCTAGCGCTGCATAAAGAAGAAAAGCATGACAAAATCTAAAGAGAATTAGCTACAGAAAACCATTCAAAGGCATTACTACTGCCTCACCTTTCACTTTATCCACCTTTGAACTGGTTTCTGTTTGCATAGTTGTTTGGTGGGAAAAAATCATATGGCTGTCCCAGGCACAATTTGGGAAAGTGCAAATTGTCTCTAAGGCACAGAACTTAGATTTTCAGCCAGATTAATAGCAAATCTAGACTTTCCAAGGGGACATGCTAGAGAAAATGACCACAGTGTTCCACTGCTAGGGAATGACCATGCTCTGAACAAGAGCAGGGCTCTCACCCGCCTTCAGCACTCACTTTCACCCCACAGTCTCAGCAACATGCCCATGTCCCTCAGCTTCAAACCAGAAGCAATCCTCATGATGCACACCCAAATTGACCCTGCCTCTCAGGCCTGCTGAGATGGTGAGCATGAGGACATAGAGACATGGCAGGCCAGTCAGTCCTTAAGAAAATCAAAGTTGCATTTACATGATGAACCAAAACCCACTGTTAGGGTTTACAGCAACCCCCAAGTCCCCAGAACTTGTAATTTTAATCCAAGGTTGGCCCTTCCCTTATTTCAAGAAAAGGCTTCAGTGATTACATTAGTACTAATGTACTAGGCTTCCCAGAATTGAGAAAACAATGGGAACATCAAACCAAAGAAGATCCCATTGAACAGAGTTGCCCGTCCCCAGCCATGGGGTTTTTCCAGAGCATCAGCCTTTATATCACCAGATTTAGGGAAATGGCAAAATTTCCATTGCACAGGACCTTCCACAATATTAAACAGATATCAAACATGGTTTGGAGAAAAAGAAACAAAATTTAGCTGTTTGTAAGGGAGGTAGGATATGAGACTCATCAAAGCAGCTCTTATGACTCAAAAGTACTAAAGGAACATTTCCTAAGGCTAGGCAGAAACACAAAGCTCACATCCTTAAGTGAAACCATCAAATGCCTGCCTAGAACTTGCCACGTGAAGTTTTGTTCTTCTAGGATACTCTTTCTCCTTGGGAAAGCTAGCTTGCTCTTGTCTATAAGGACACAATGAATATGGGATTAGCAGTGAGCTCTCAGCCAAATTCCTTCCACTCAGCAGGTTCTACCTGTTCTGTTAGGCTTTGGGGACTCCCAGGGTTTGGTGCTAGCTTTGGGCCACTCAAGTAGGAAAGATGATACAAATTCACTGGTTATGATATGGCTTCATAAACACCAAAAGGGGAAAAATACTGACTAGACATACAGAAAGGGAGTGTTTGGGGCTGCTGCTGTCAAGCTTAGAACCTTAAGAGCCATGAAGGTAGAGGCATAAGCCTTCTCCTGGGCAGAAGACTGAGTCCCTCTCAGTCCTCTCTAAGATACCAGGTAGACACAGCTAAAGGAGGACCTCCATTCCCTCACAACTTTCTCTTAAGGCCTTTCCTACTGCCCCACTGACACAATTCTCTGAGATACCTCACCCCTCAGAGGTATCTTCCTAAGCTAGGAAATCCCACCCTGCATCGGCCACATCCTGAAACTCCAGCTGTGTGATGCGGAGGGACCTGCCCTTTCTCCTCACTGAAGAAATTTCAATCAACCTCAGAGGAAAAGCAATCTAAGCCCACTTTTACTCCTAAAGCATTTAGCTGCATGAAGTAACTGAACTTTCTGGAAACAAGCCCTAGATTGTTTTCACCAGACATACTTTCCCAGACTTAGGGCTCCTGAGAGGGCTCAGAATGCCTCACCACTCTCCAGAGGACACTGAGTGGGCCACGCCTGCTTCTAGCCCACTCCAGCTTTACACTTTTCCCTCTCCCACCCAGAGGTGCAATGCCTGGTGTTTAATTCCCAAGGCAGCTTCCAATCAATGGTGAAAATGATATATGGGATATAAGCTGCTACCAGCGCAATTAAGGTGAGCACTGTGTCTCCTCTTCAAAGGTGAGATCAACAGATGAGGTACAGAGCTGCTGTTGCTATGGCAGTCACTGATGACAAAGCCAGGGCCATGGGGCCCTTCCATTCTTCAAAACAATAAAATCACTTCTAGATCCTATCTAAAAGGCAATGCCACTCTCCAAACGTACAAGGAAAGTGCTTCAGAGCCTCTGCCTTGCGCTCCTTGTCTGCAAGTGAACAAAGCCAGGAAAGCTGCTCTCTGCATTTGGTAAGTGTGCTGTGAAGTTCTTTGGATCCCAGTTTCCTGGGGCTATATAGGCTCAGGAGACTAGAGGCTGGGTCGACAGGAATCTGTTCCCAGGAGGCACCAGGAATCTGAATCTAAGTCAGGCTTTGGATCCATTTCCATTTCTTCCTTTGCTGTCTGAGTTCCTTTGGAATGCATCCCCACCTGTCCAGATAAAACACAGTTCCACATTAGCAACAGTGCCACCTAGTCACAGCAGTTCAGGACTATATTTTCAATGTGAACTCTAAGGATTTGTAGCCACAGTCTTGTGAGAAGCTCAAATCACTATTTTACATAAAGTCCACACCCTCACATTTGCTGCAGGTAAGATGACCAACTGTCCTGGTTTGTTCTGGACTGCACGGTTTTTTGGCATGCAGAGTTCTCAGTTTTAAAACTGGAACAGTCCTGGACAAAATAATATTCCTGCCTGCCACAGCTGCTCTTACCTCAAGTGTGTATATTACTTTCTAAAGTAATTTCATAGATATTGTTTCTTTTGATCCTCAAAAGAATCATATGAGGTAGGTGGTATTATTTTCTTCTTTTAAGTGAAAAAGCAGGGCTCAGAGAAACAAAGTAAATAGCACAAACACATACAGTTGGTAAATGGCAAAGCCAAGGGCTGAAAACCCTATTTCCCTGTTCCTAGTTCACTCTATATAGAACAGTAGTATGGCTCTTTAAAAATAACGCAAGCAGCATCATCTGTGAAATATTTTCACTAAAAATGTTTAACCTGAATCTAATCAAGCCAGAAATCAAAATTCTAGTTTTCAGAAAAGGGTGACAGAAGAACAAGTTAGACAATACCCCAAGAAAAAAAGACAAATCCAGAATGTGGGATATTCTGTTAAATAACTGGCCTGGTTTCTTCAACAAGTCAATGTCATGAAAATATTTTTAAAAAGGGTGATGGTGGTGGAGGGAATTGTTCTAGGTTAAAAGAAACAAGAGACATAACCAAATGGAATGTGGGGTTCTTAGTTAGATTTTGGTCTGATAAAAAAAAGTAATAAAGGACATTTCTGTGGAGAAAACCGGAGCATCGACTGGATACTGGATGTGAACTGAGAATATCAGTGTTAATTTCGTGAGGCGTGATAATATTATGGTTGTTCAGGAGAATGAATGTCTTTATTTTTAGAGATATGTAATTGAGTATTATGATTTTTATAATTTACTTTAAATTGGTTCAGCAAAATAAATAAAGCATATATTTATAAGTTGAAACAAATACAGCAATATGTTAACAACCGTTGAATATAGATAGCGGACATATGGTTGTTCATTGTACTGTTTAAAGTTTTTTGTAATAAAAAAACAAACAGTAACAAAAAACAGTGGAAGTTAGGTGATGAAAATGATTCAATCCAGGTAACTGAACAAGACTCAAGGCTTCTGGGGTTAATTACAAAAGTGATATCACGAAAAACTGAGGACTTGCAAAGGAACAAATCTATTTCAGCACTTGGTGTTTTGTTTCTGTGATTCTTCAAAATAGACTTACACATTGGATAATTCTCATCATGCTCTCACCTGCTGCCCTCCTTCTAATTTCTTATTCAGCTTCTGTAGTTGGGTAAAAATCTGGAGGTTTTCTTGCTGTAGCTTCTGTTGTTCAGCCAGACACTTTAACACCAGACCTTGCAATCTCTCAACCTCCACCTGCAGAGAGCTGCATGCACAGGCAGGAGTCATCAGTGGTGTACCCTTCCCAGCACATGTTATTGCAGGATTCAACCGAAGAGGCTAGAGAGACAAGGAGAGATTGTATGCAGGAGGTTCTGCCCAGGTGCTACAGCTCCCCAATACAAACTTCCTCTAGGTGCAATCAGATTTTACTTTTAAATTACAAGATAAAACATATATATATACGAATACATGCAAGAGAAACAGAAAAATACTGGGATTACAATAGCACCTGGCACTGACATAACAGGGCAAGGGAACCCTCAAATGTCTCAGTCCCCATAGGCTAAGGTAGAAGACCAATTGTCTATTTTGGAGTACACTGTGAAAAATTTTAAAGTGCTTTGATATCTTCTCATTTAAAATGCTGAAGTGGGAGCTGGGCATGGTGGCATGTGCCTGTAGTCCTAACTACTGGGGAGGCTTAGGTGGAAGGATCGCTTGACCCTGGAGTTTGAGGCTGCAGTGAGCTCTGATTGTGCCACTACACTCCAGCTTGGGTGACAGTGAGACCCTGTCTCAAAAACAAACAAACAAACAAACAAAATTGGCCAGGCATGGTGGCTAATGCCTGTAATCTCAGCATTTTGGAAGGTTGAGGTGGGAAGATCACTTGAGGCCAGAAGTTTTAGACCAGCTTGAGCAACATAGCAAGACCCTGTCTCAACTAACTAACTAACTAAAATAAAATAAAATGCTGAAGTGGGGAAAAGCATGATTCAGTTTGGAACAAGTCCTTCAGACCACAGCGAGGATGTAGTGATATGCAGTGGATGTGTATAGTGGATCACACTTTAGAAAAGATTAGAGAGATGTGCAGTCAACAGGACCACCAACACAATTCAAGAAGGCTAACTGACACAGGAATTAAAACATTCACCTTGAAGTTTAAAAGGTTTTATTACCTCTTCTGGGGAGCTTTTCAATTATTCCAATCTAGACTTTTCTCCCTTCTACTGTACTTTGTTTATAGCAAAGGCCAGCAAATGACAGCCCATGGGCCAACTCTGACCTACTGTTTGTTTTTATAAATAAAGTTTTATTGGAACATAGGCATGCTCGTTCACTATGTATTATTTGAGGCTGCTTTTATGCTACAAAGTCAGAATTAAATAGTTGTAAAAGAGAATGTATGGCTCACAAAGTCTAAAATAATTACTATGTGGACTTTTATAAAAAGAAATATTAAAAAAAAGTCTAAAATAATTACTATGTAGCCCTTTATAGAAAAAGTCTGATGACACTGGTTTATAGTTTTATTGAGATATTCACAACAATTTCATTTTCACAACAGTTAGGTGTATATTAAATTTGCTCCCTGATAAACTACAAGATACATAATTCTTATATTTAGAGTTACCCACCCTAGCAGTGTCATGAAAAACTGAATTTGAACTTTGGAATTTCAATTTTGGTACTTCTGAGGCAGAGAGAAGAAGCCAATCCTCTGGTGTAGAAAGGTGTTAGCCTATCAGAAATGTGAAAGGGTAAATACCTTAATACACAGTATGATGTGTTTACGAAAGGGCAGCTAGAAGACCAAAAGCTAGAGGAAGAGACAGTGAGGCCAGGAGAACTGGGCAGAGCTCACAATAACTGTTTATACCTAGTCGCGATTCAAAGGCAAAAAGCTCAGTTACCCAGGCTCCCACTGGGGGCTTGTGTTCCGAGGGAGCTTCAGAGGCCACTTTGAGTCCTTGTAGCTCTTCATAAGGCAGGGTATCTTTCTCAGATTCTGAAAATGCTGCACTTAAGGGAGATGGGCTGTCAGGCATGGGGATGAATTCTGCATTTTCCAGCTCCTATGTATATGAGAAAGAACCTTATCAGTTCTGTTTGCAGTAATTTGCTTTCTCCCAAATTCTCTTTTCTCTTTTCCTATAGTTTCCACTGTCATGACATCAGCACCCTCTAGTGGGGCAGAGGGTGATTAACACCACATCTCACCCTACCTGTGAGCAAACTGCCATCCCTTCATCAGAGGAGTAACAGTGATGCAAATTCAACTTAAATTCAAGGACAGTCTGGAGAGTCTGGTGTGTTTCTCCAAAGCATTTATTCTACACAGGCTGTTCAGTGAATTGGGAAGCTCCAAGGTAATGGTAGTGAGTCTGGCTGCCAGGCTGCTTAAGGCAGAGGCTGAAGGTGCATCTAGAATAGTGTGCTGCTTCTTCTGTTCAGACTCCTCAAACAACTATCAAGTTTAGTCTTATTTGATAGGTTTTTGGGGGGGAGGTAAAAATTTTAAACTTTACAAACTGTAAATATTCACTGTAGAAAATGAGAAAATATCCTAGCACTCTGGGAGGCCGAGGCGGGTAGATCGTTCAAGGTCAGGAGTTTGAGACCAGCCTGAGCAAGAGCGAGACCCCGTCTCTACTAAAAATAGAAAGAAATTAATTGGCCAACTAAAAATATATAGAAAAAAATAATTTAAAAAAAGTTAAAAAAAAAAAAAGAAAATGAGAAAATACACATGGGAAAAGGAAGCTAATAAAAACCATCAGCAATCCCATCACTCAAAGAGAATCATTGTTTAAACTGTCAATATATATATAGTTCTGTTGACGTATTTTTGTGCACTATATATTTTCTAAAAGAATGACATCATACTAACATGTATTTTTATCCTCTTCTGCATAGTCAAATGTTGTGACCAATTTTCCTTGAAAATAAATATACTTCAACGAAATTCAACTTTCATAAACCATTTTCTAATTGAAGGCATTCCAATTGCCCCAATATTCCATTTCTATAAATGACAGTACAAAATCTACAAGCTTAATCTTTGCATACATACACTACAAAAACTGCCTTCAAGGTAGATTATATTAATTTACATTCACTTAACTAGTACAGGTAGGAGAACATTTTGTATCTCTTCTTGTTGGAAAGAAAAAAGGATTAATGATTTGGCGATTTCTTTCTAGGTAGAAATCAGAAACCTAGATTCCTGCTGCAAAACAGTTCATAGGACATGGAAAACTGAGAGATCATGACAGCTCCCTTCTAGTCCATGCTAAGGGCTTGATATTTCATCTGAGGTACCTCTTCCAAACGAATTACCTTTCGAAGCCAGCCAGGACAGGAGCTGCTGGCCCCACTACTGTTCCCCATGGCCTCCGTGGGACTGATTAAACCTTCCATTCCTCGATCTGCTTCCATTGTTCCTCGGAAGCCTCCACTTGGATCAGGAGTTTCAGATTCCTGCTGACTGTCCTCCTCTTCACCACCACCACCTCCAGGGCTAGAGCTCTGAACCACTGACAGATACACAGCACAGAAGTAGAGAGCTTTGCTATGCAGCAAGAAAGATTTACCATCTGACAGTCCCACTTACCCCAGAAAGCTTCCTGGAATTGCAGGAAGTGGAATAGCAACAGTGCAAGTCAGATATTGGGGACTAAATTTTTATTTCTTACAAAAAGTATCTGGGTATCAGGATGTTCATAATGATGATTCACTTCCATTTTTCAAACTCGCTTACCCTATATCCATAGCAGATTACCAATATTTTAGAGCATTACTGAACAATATCCCCAACCACACAGCTAGCACCCATGCTTACTCTGCTTCTTTAACACATACATTCAGCATCCACCACAGACATTCATTTTATATAAAACACCAATTAGAGTTGACAGATAAACTCACCACTAACTCCCTGTCTGGGGGAAAACATGAATGGTAAATTCTTCAACATTTAATGTGAGCATTAAATTTTAAAAATATAATAGCTGGTTCTTTTATATCATGCAGCATATTCCAAATTACTTTAATGAAAATTACTTGATATGTGGTCAGGAAACAAAATTGAATTTTAATATGGGCCAAAGAAAAATATAATTAAGAAAATAAATTTACCAAAACTAAAAAAAATTGCATGGTATATTCTAAGGTTAAATGTAAAAAAGTGTGTATTACCATCTGCCATGCTGGCCTGAGGACTGACTGGGCCACCCTATGATCCTACTGAAGCAGCAGAACTAAAGTTACCAAAATTAGCTCTGAAACTTGTTTTTGTTTTAAATGGCTTTTAAAATTATGTTACATTTGAGATATATGTAAGACTATTTTTAACCTATGTGTAACTTTTGATGCCTAACAATAAAACAAACATGTGAATCTGCTACTAGAACTAGAATTACACCATCAAATATGATAGTGACTAGCCATATGTACCCATTTAAGCGTAAACAGAATTAAACATTCAGTTCCTCAGTCACACAAGCCACTTTTCAAGTGCTCAATGGCCACATGAGGTGAGCGGCTACTATACTGAACAGCACAGATATAGAACATCCCATTGTCACAGAAAGATCTACTGGACAGTGATGAACTAGAGCATCACCTGGATCACTGTACCTGCCTTGTGAATTCCTTTCTTCTTTGGCCTCCTACCCAGAATAAAGCCATTCTGATTAATTCTGTATTTATCACTTCTTTCTAAAAAACCTTATCACCTATTGATGTACCCTTCAACAATACATTATTATTTATTTTGTTTGTTTTTAAACTTTATAAAAAGGCATGTAGTCTGCTGCCACTGCTTTTTACATTTCACATTATGGAAATATTTGGAGATGCTGTTCGTTTTCACTCCTGTTTAACAGTCCAATGGATGGTTATAACACATTCAATCAACAAATATTTATCAAGCATTTACCAGGCCCTGTTCTAGGCAATGTGGATAAAATCAATGAATAAAAATGACCAAAATCTCTGCCCTTATAGTCTTGTTTACATTTTCTGGCCAATGGACATTTGCTTTTAATCTTATGCTTTTCCTTTAAATACTTTTCCAGCAAAACAAAGTTGTAACAGAACAGCTGTGCTTAGCAGAAAAGATATTCAGTATTGTGATATGCACAAATAGAGATACTAAGCAATAGATTACTTAAGGAAACCAATAAAAGGTGTAAGTGTATGTGTATGTGTAAACTAAAGTTCAACAAGTCTAGATCATATTTCTAATTGTTTCATTTTGGGAAATTAATATGCTTATTTATTTGCTTTTTAGAAATGGTATATTGCTAATGTCGCCCAGGCTGGTATGCACTGGCTACTCACAGGAGCAATCATAGCGCACAACAGCCTTGAACTCCTGACCTCAAGTGATCCTCCCATTTCAGCTTCCTGAGTAGCTGGGACTATAGGTGCACACCACCGTGTCCAGCTTTACTCTGCTTTTATTTTGGGTGTTTATGTGTTTTGATTCCACAAAATATCAGAATCCAAGTTCTGAGACATCAAAGACTACAGAAACTCTAGCAGGTAGAAAATCAAAAAGGAACATAGATTCAATCTCCTGGCATGGTCCCAAATACCAGAGAACCATAAAGACAGCAGTCAAAAGAAAACTATCAGAGAGCTTTGGGATGGTTTTCCTAATAATGTTGAAAGTTTAGCCAACTTTTATTTCTAAGGACCTGTTTTAAAGGATTATTTCTATAGACTGGAGTACCCCTGGGAATACCATGGAAGTAAAGGGCAGAGAGGACCGATAGCCCCTAGGGCTATAATAGAAGGAATAATATATAAGTCACATTACAGTGTTGGGCAAGCCACTTAATCACTTCCATATGCATTGGGGACGAAGAAGATATACTCTCCCTCTGACCACAATGTAAAAGTCATAACTGATCCTCCCTCTTAATCACTGTATACCTCATTTCCCAAAGAAATTTTCTATTTTCCTTTCAGTTTTGGAGACTGCATGGAATCTAACCCAAAGATCCACACTTCAGAAAACCACTGGTACCTGACGCATTGCTACTCACCTGTTCCAATGGATAAGCCGCTGCTATTGGAACGGATGGTCTTAGAATTCAATACTTTCTCTGAGAAAAAATATTTGGTAGGTAAGCACTGTATACAGATATAGGCAAGAAAAGTGAGAGAAGACTAAGATAGGGAGATATGTGCTATCCTTGACTCCAAATAACTTTATAATTATTACTGTTTTAGAAATTCATACCATAAGCCAAGTACCACTTGCTATTCTAACTATATGCATTATCTAAAGTAGCAATTCCCTACTTTGGCTCTTTTTTTTTTTTTTTTTTGAGACAAAGTGTCACTCTGTTGCCCCGGCTAGAGTGCTATGGCATCAGCCTAGCTCACAGCAACCTCCAACTCCTGGGCTCAAGTGCTCCTTCTGCCTCTGCCTCTCTACTTTGGCTCTTCATTGGAATCCTGGGAAGCCTTAGAATGTAACAATACCTACGTCCCACCCCAGAGATTTTGATTTAATTGGTCAGAGGTAGGGTCTGACAATGGGATTTTTTAAAAACTCCCCAGGGGATTCTAATGTGCAGCCAAGGTTTCAAACCACTGATCTAAAACAATGGACTTGTAAACCCTTACACAGGCATTTAAAATTTAGTTCTTAACAAAGTAATCTTTATGCAGAAAGCATTTATGATTTAAAGTTTCTTCTAAAAGATGTACTGAATGTTTCTCATGAAAGCATGAACACAGACAACAAATTATTAAATAATTAGCAGACGATGACTAGAAGTAACAAAGAGAGGAGGTGGAGCCCAAAGTTATATTAAAAAATGATCAAGGGATGGTAGATGGCAAAGGTCCAGGAAATGACAGCACTCTGTTCCTACCACTCGATACGGCATCCCTGACCATTATAGGACTTACAGAAGTAGCCTCTTTTTTTCAGGATACTTCTGTATCCAAGAATGTGACCAAGAGTACCTTAGAGATATGGGTCTACCCCCTGTCAAAGCCATTCCAACCCTACACATATGAACTCTTACCAACAATGAGAATGGTATGCCAGCCACGGCAAGACAGGTCTGGGACGTGATGTAGAGATCCAAAAATAGGCCGAGGCCATGAGGTACAGATATCAGAGCCATGTGGTCTCTCTGTGGGGGTCATTGCCAGGCGGCCATTACCACCATTGCCCCAGGCAAAAATGTGATTATCTAGAAAAAAAGTTAAAGGGCAGATCATTTAACAGAACCGTGGTTTTCCAACTCTTTGTGTGCCCCATCTTTATGCCCTAGAACTAGAAAGACTATGTACTATGTACATATGTACACTATGTAGTAAACAAGGGAAAGCTGCTTATTCCCCAATATAAAGCCTAAACTCTTCCTGATCACACCCATGTAGAAATGCCCACTGTTCCTACATACTGCTATTCATTCATTCATTCATTCACTCATTTGACAACATTTTATGGGTCAAACTTTTATTGGGCATCTACTTCATGACAAGCACTGTATGAGGTAATAGAACAGTGAACAAAACCAAGTCCCTGCCCTTATGGAATTAATATTCTAGTGGGGGGAGACTAATAATACATAAATAAATAAACGTCTAAAATTTCAGGTAGTGATAAGTGCTATAAAGGAAGATAAGTGGTGAAAAAATAAGTGGAAATAAAGAATAGTAGGGTGTGGTATCATTATTTTAGATAGGGCAGTTAGAAAACTCCTTTCTGACACTTGAGCAGAGATATGATTGAAGTGACGGAGAGAGTTTCCAGGCAGTAACAACAGCGAGTGCAAGGTCCTGTGTATGTGCAGGTAACGTTAGTAATACAAACAAGGAACAAGGAGGCCACTGCAGCTGGAGCTAAGTAAAGGAGGAGAAAATGGTAGCAGAAGAGGTCAGGAGGTGGCTGGGGTTGTGGTAATGTAGGGCCATGCAGGCCATTGTGAGGATTTTGGTTCTTACTGACTAATAGAGGGAACCATTAGAGGTTTTGAGCAATAGGTATTTAAAAGGATCCCTCAGGCTACCATGAGGAGAACTGACTGCAGAACAGCAAGGGTGGCACCAGGGAGACCAGCTGTAGTAGTGCAAATGGTGAGAAGTGGTTGGACATATTCTGAAGATAATCAAGATGATTTGCTGATGGATGGGATGTGGTGTGTAGAGTGGAGATGCCATATACTGAGATGGGAAGGCTGCAGGAAGAACAGGTCTGGGCCAAAAATGAGAAGTTTGATTTTGAATATACTAAGTTTGTTTGAGATGCCTGTAAGTTCTTGTCTGAATCATGCCTTTTTTAAAAAATATTTTTCATTTTTGAGACAAGGTTTTGCTCTGTCACCTTGGCTAGAGTGTAGTGGCATCATCACAGCTCACTGCAACCTCAAATTCCTGGACTCAAGCAATCCT
>VBSM01001979.1:23187068-23212170 GCA_008086735.1 Cheirogaleus medius | reverse complement strand
AAAAAAAAAAAAAAAAAAAGATAACCCAGTCATTCAAAGAGGCAGAGAAGAGCATAAAAAAGTTGGAGCAATCACTGAGAGAGATATGGGGCTATGTGAAGCAAACTAACATTTGAATTACAGGTATCCCTGAAGGAGAAAAAGACAGAATTAAAAGCATGGAAAACCAATTTGAGGAAATTATTGAGGAAAACTTCCCTGGTATCACCAGAAATTGAGACATACAGATACAAGATGGACACTGAATACCGGGAACATTCATAGTAAATAGGTTAACTCCAAGACACATAGTAATTGACCTGGCTAAAGTCAAAATGACGGAGAAAATTCTGCAAGCAGCAAGATGAAAGCATCAAATCATCAACAAAGGAAAATCCACCAGGCTGACTGCAGACTTCTTAACAGAAACCTTACAAGCTGGAAGAGATTGGGGCCCCATCTTTAATCAACTTAAACAGAATAACTGCCAGACTAGAATTTTATATACTGCAAAACTTAGTTTCACAACAGACGGAGAAATTAAGTCTTTTCCAGATAAGCAAATACTGAGGAAATTTGCCATGACCAGACCTGCTCTGCACAAAATACTCAGAATAACACTATACACAAATCAGCACAACAGATTCTCACCAGTGTAAATTCACCTAACAAAACCCCAAACTCAAAACTCTTGTAAAACAATAGAACAAGAGGTAAAACAAAGCAATAAGGGACTACTTCACAGGATGAACAGACCAACATCCCACATATCAATGCTATCAATTAATGTTAACAGGCTGAATGCTCCTCACAAAAAAACATAAGCTGGCTCAATGGATGAAAAAACATAACCCAACTATCTGTTGTCTTTAGGAAACACATCTAAACCACAAGGTCACACACAGACTCAATGTGGAAGGATGGAAAAAAATATTCCACACAAATAGAAATCAAAAGAGAGCAGGTGCAGCCATTCTCATATCAGATAAAATTGACTTTAAGCCAATAAAAGTAAAGAAAGACAAGGAGGATCATTATGTAATGATAAAGGGAGGAATTCAACAAGAAGACGTAACAATCCTAAACATATATGCAGCCAAGACAGGAGCTCCCAGATACATGAAGTAAATTTTACTAGAGCTAAGCAAAGAAATAAACAGCACCATCATAATTGCTGGGAACCTCAACAGCCCATTGTCAGAGTTTAACAAATAATCAAAGCAGAAAATAAATAAAGAAAAAATGGACTTAAACCAAAATCTAAATCAAATGAACCTAACATTTACAGAGCATTCTACCCCCAAACTACAGAATACACATTCTTCTCAGCAGCACATGGGACATTCTCCAAGACTGATCATATTTTAGGCCACAAAACAGGTCTCAACAAATTAAAAAAAATTGAAATTATAGAATGTCCCTTCTCAGACCACAGAGGAATGAAACTAGAAATCAATCACAAGAGAAACAAACATACACAAAGTCATGGAAATTAAACAATCTGCTGTGAACGATTATTGGGTCAAGAATGAAATTAAGATGGAAATCAAAAAATTCTTTGAACTTAATGACAAAGGGGACACAAGCTATCAAAATCTATGGAATGTAGCAAAAGCATTCCTCAGGGGAAAATTCATAGCCTTAAATGCCTACATCAAAAAGACAGAAAGATCACAAATTAACATACTAATGTCATACCTCAAGGAACTAGAAAAGGAAGAACAAACCAAACCCAAAGCCAGCAGAAGAAAAGAAATAACAAATGTCAGAGCAAAACTAATGAATTAGAGAGAAAAAAAAGGATTAACAAAACAAAAAGTTGGATCTTGAAGAGATAAACAAAATCGACAGATCTCTTGCTAGAGAACAGAAGAGAAAGGACTCAAATAAACTCAATCAGAAATGAAAAAGGTGACATTACAACTGCTACCACAGAAATAAAAAACACCACCATCCATAAATACTAAGTAAATCTCTACATGCATAAACTAGAAAACGTAGACAAAATGGACAAGTTCCTGGAAACATATAACCTTCCAAAACTCAACCAGGAAGAAATAGAACTCCTGAACAGACCAATAATGAACAGTGAGATTGAAATAGTAACAAAAAACTCCCAACAAAAATAAAAAGCTCTGGACCAAATGGATTCACAGCCAAATTCTATCAGACCTACAAAGAAGAGCTGGTACCCATAATACAGAAATTATTCCATAATGTTGAGAAGGAGGGAATCCTCTCCAACTCATTCTACAAAGCCAATATCACCTTGATAGCAAAGCCAGGAAAAGACACAACAAAAAAAGAAAACTGCAGACCAATATCCCTTATGAATATGGATACACAAATACTCAATAAAATACTAGCAAACCAAATTCAACAGCACATCAAAAAAAAATAATCCACCAGGATCAAGTGGGCTTTATTCCAGGGATGCAAGGATGGTTCAACGTACTTAAATCAATAAATATGATTCACCATGTAAACAAAAGCAAAAACAAAGATCATATTGTCATCTCAATAAACACAGAAAAAGCATTCAACAAAATCCAGCACCCTTTCATAAAAACCCTCAATAAATTAGGCATAGAAGGAACACATCTCATAAAGAACCATATATGACAAACCCACAGCCAACACCATACTGAATGGGGAAAAGTTGAAAGCATTCCTTCCCCCTAAGAACTGGAACAAGACAAGGATGCCCACTATCACCTCTTCTATTCAACATAGTGCTAGAAGTCCTAGTTAGAGCAATCAGGCAAGATAAGAATATTAAAAGTATCCAAATCAGGAAAGAGGAGGTCAAATTATTGTTCTGATGATATGATATGATTGTTCTGATGATATTCACTGATGATATGATCTTGTATCTATAAAAATCCAAAGATTCCACCAAGAGTCTCCTGGAATTGACAAATAAATTCAGCGAAGCCTCAGGATACAAAATCAATGTACATAAATCAGTAGCATTTCTATATACTAAAAACAGTCAAGGTGACAGTCCAATCAAAAACTCAATACTGGCCGGGCACGGTGGCTCACGCCTGTAATCCTAGCACTCTGGGAGGCCAAGGCGGGAGGATCGCTCAAGGTCAGGAGTTCGAAACCAGCCTGAGTAAGAGCGAGATCCCGTCTCTACTAAAAATAGAAAGACATTAATTGGCCAACTAAAAATATATAGAAAAAATTAGCCAGGCATGGTGGCGCATGCCCGTAGTCCCAGCTACTTGGGAGGCCGAAGCAGTAGGATTGCTTGAGCCCAGGAGTTTGAGGTTGCTGTGAGCTAGGCTGACTCCAAGGCACTCTAGCCTGGGCAACAGAGTGAAACTCTGTCTCAAAAAAAAACCAACAAAAAAACCAAAAAAACCCCTCAATACCATTCACAATAGCTACAAAGAAAATAAAGTACCTAGGAATATACTTAACCAAGGAGGTGAAAGATCTCTACAAGGAGAACTATCAAACTCTGAGGAAGGAAATCTCAGAGGACACAAATGGGAAAACATACCATGCTCATGGATAGATAGAATCAATACTGTTAAAATGTCCACACTACCCAAAGTAATTTATAAATTCAACGCAATCCCCATCAAATTACCCAAGTCATACTTCACAGATATAGAAAAAAATAATTCTATGCTTTGTTTGGAACCAGAAAAGAGCCCAAATAGCCAAAGCAATCTTAAGCAAAAAGAACAAAGCTGGAGGCATCACATTACCAGACTTCAGGCCAGGCGCAGTGGCTCATGCCTATAATCCTAGCACTCTGGGAGGCCAAGGCAGGAGGATTGCTTGAGGTCAGGAGTTCGAGACCAGCCTGAGCAAGAGTGAGAGCCCATCTCTATTAAAAACAGAAAAAATTAGCCAGGTGTGGTGGAGTGTGCCTGTAGTCCCAGCTACCCAGGAGGCTGAGGCAGGAGGATCACTTGAGCCCAGGGGTTTGAGGTTGCTGTGAGCTACACTGATGTCATGGCACTCTACTCAGGGCAACAGAGTGAGACTCTGTCTCAAAAAAAAAAAAAAAAATCCATTACCAGACTTCAAACTATACTACAAGGCCATAGTAACCAAAACTGCATGGTACTGGTACGAAAATAGAGACATAGACCAATGGAACAGAACACAGAACCCAGACGTAAAACCATCTACCTACAACCAACTGATCTTTGACAAAACAGACAACAATGTACACTGGGGAAAAGAAGCTCTATTCAATAAATGGTGATGGGAAAACTGGATAGCCACATGTAGAAGAATGAAACAGGACCCATACCTCTCACCACTCACAAAAATTAATTCAAGATAGATAAAAGAATTAGATCTAAGGCATGAAACCATAAGAATTCTAGAGGAAAATGTAGGAAAAGCTCTTCTAGGTATCAGCTGAGGCAATGAATTTATGACTAAGACCCCCAATGGTAGTCATGGCAACAAAAAAATTAATAAACAGGATTTGATTAAAGTAAAAAGCTTTTGCACAGCTAAGGAAACAATCAACGGAACAAACAACCTACAGAATGGGAGAAAATATCTGCAAGCTACACATCTGATAAAGGGCTAATAACCAGAATTTACAAAGAACTAAAGCAAATCAGCAAGAAAAAAAAATCAAACAACCCTATTAAAAAGTGGGCAAAAAACATGAACAGAAGTTTCTCAAAAGAAGAAAGACAAATATGGTCACTAAACATATGAAAAAATGTTCAATATCACTAATCATCAGGGAAATGCAAATTAAAACCACAATGAGGTATCACCTTACCCCAGTTAGAATGGCTTTTATTAAAAAGTCCAAAAACAGTCTACGGCCATACCAGCCTGAACGCGCCCGATCTCGTCTGATCTCGAAAAAGTCCAAAAACAGATTGGGCGTGGTGGTTCATGTCTGTAATCCTAGCACTCTGGGAGGCCAAGACAGGAGGATCGCTTGAGCTCAGGAGTTCGAGACCAGCCTGAGAAAGAGTTAGACCCTGTTTCTACTAAAAATATAAAAAATTGTGGTGGTGCATGCCTATAGTCCCAGCTCCTCGGGAGGCTGAGGCAGGAGGATCGCTTGAGCTCAGAAGTTTGAGGTTGCTGTGAGGTAGGCTGACACCATGCCACTCTAGCCCAGGCAACAGAGCAAGACTGTCACACACACAAAAAAATAAAAATAAAAAAGACCAAAAACAATAGATGCTGGTATGGATGCAGAGAGAAAGGAACACTTATACACTGTTGGTGGGACTGCATATTATTACAACCTCTATGGAAAACAGTATGGCAATTACTCAAAGAACTAAAAGTAGACCTACCATTCAATCCAGCAATACCACTATTTAGTATTTACCCAAAGGAAAAGAAGATTTTCCATCAAAAAGACACCTGCACTCAAATGTTTATTGCAGCACAATTCATAATTGTAAAGATGTAGAATCAACCCAAGTGTCCACCAATTCATGAATGGATTAATAAAATGTGGTATATGTATAATATGGAGTACTACTCAGCCATAAAAAAGATAAATTAATACCTTTTGCAACAATCTGGATGGAACTGGAGACCATTCTCCTAAGTGAAGTACCTCAAGAATGGAAAACCAAACACCACATGTACTCACTAGTAAACTGAAACTAACAAACCAGCACGCATGTGCACAGAGGGAAATAAAACTCAGTGGCAATCAACCGGGGGAGGAGAAAGGAGGGGGGAAGGGGAGAAGGGGAGAAGGGAAGGAGGGGAGGAGGGGAGGTGGAGGGGAGGGAAGGAGTAAAAACAAACCTAATGGGTACAATGAACACTATTTGGGTTACAGGCATACCTATAGGCGGGACTCAAGCATTACAAAAATGATCTACGTAACCTAAAACATTTGTACCCCCTTAATATTTTGAAATTAAAAAAAAAAAGCAAAGAAAAACAAATGGGTCTCATGAAAGGCCAGTGAATTTGCATTATTTTACACTTGCATTTTTCACACATATTATTAGAGAATCTCTGTGAGGCAAATATTATTATCATATCATAAATAATGAAATAGAGGATCAAAGAAATGAAGTGAGTTGCCTAAATTCTCACATCTGGTTGGCAGAGGAGATTGGATGTGAATCCACTTTAGCTACTCAAAGTCTGGTCCACGGAATAACAGCATCAGCATCACCTGGGAGCTTGTTAGAAACGTAGAGTATCAAGCACCCCCAAGAGAATCTGCATTTTAACAAGATGCCCAGGTGATTTTGTATGCCTATTAAAGTTTGAGAAGTGTTGCTTCACCCCAGGCTGTACTTTCATTTATTTAGAAAAAGAAAAGAAAAAAACTTAAAGGGATTTGTTCTCCATGAAGCAATGACAATCTTTAACAGTAAAAGCATAATTTTTCATAAAAAAGATCAAAAAATCTTTCTTAATAGGCATTATATAATTTGCCTTAGCTTTTTAAAAAATGATGTACTGAATCATATGAAATAAAATGGCTTTTCCAAACTGCAGCATCACATAATTTGACCCTACAGCCACTTTAAAATTACAGTCAACAAATTCAATATTTCAACAGGGAATTCAAGCTGAAGATAAATAGTGTATAGCATTTTAATAACATTACTAACTCAGTGCCTGAATATAGGTTATTTTTGCCTGTAGTTGATTTATGTTCAAAAAATCAGAAGTCTGGGGATAAATAAAGCTGATTCGTTTAGCCAAGTTGTACCATTTTCAAGGATAATGTGGGGGCGATACACCAACTTACGGTAGCATCAAACGTTCTCTTTAGCGTAAGAAGTTCAAAAATGACGCAGCCTACTGCCCAGATATCAGACTTGAAATTGTATTTTACTCCTTGACAGAGCTCTGGAGACATGTAATATGGGGTTCCCACAAGCTGAACAAGAAAGAAAACAATCAAAGAATAACTTCCCTTCTGAGGTAACTATATTAACATTTCAACAGCTAAATTAAATTTCTCAGGAACTAGTGGTAACAACCATAAAACATTCATCAGCAGATTCCAAAATGGTTTTTATGAGATGATGCCACTCTGGGGAGAAATCTTTTTAATGTCAAATCTCTTGGGTCAATTATAAAGGGGTAGTCTCTGTGATAAAAGCATTGTGGTAACTTGGGGGGCTCAATAGCTCTGTGATTTGTAGACCACAGAGGCTTTAGGCAATTAAGGCCTACCAAAAACTTTACACAGATACACACTTAGTAAAGTTCACCAATTGAAAAAAACCAAACACTGACAGTGGTGAGATAGTAATTGAATGAAAGGGTTAAACATTTTAACTGAAATATTAAATACATTTTAACTAATAAAACTCTTTAAATGGCCCAATTTGATATCTGTTAAACTTACATAGCTGGTAAATTTTTCTTTGAATTTGAAAAAGATTTTCTGAATTTAAGAAGTGACTCGAAAATAAAAATGTCCTAAATAGAGCTCATGCCTCTCCCAAGATTAGGGACAATGAATGCCCCAGCAGTTCTAATAGAACTGATAACCATCTTCAATCAGCAAAGCATTTTCAGATGGCTTACATGGCATTTATAAATCTCCACATCATTCCTTCTTTGCATCTAACTGGCTAAAAAAAGTCAAGTCTTGGCCCGGCAAGGTGGCTCATGCCTGTAATCCTAGCACTTTGGGAGGCCAAGGCGGGTGGATTGTTTGAGCTCAGGAGTTCAAGACCAGCCTTAGCAAGAGCAAGACCCCCGTCTCTACTAAAAATAGAAAGAAATTAGCTGGACAACTAAAAATATATAGAAAAATTTAGCCAGGCATGGCGGCACATGCCTGTAGTCCCAGCTACTCGGGAGGCTGAAGCAGAAGGATTGCTTGAGCCCAGGAGTTTGAGGTTGCTGTGAGCTAGGCTGACGCCACGGCACTCACTCTGGCCCGGGCAACACAGTGAGACTCTGTCTCAAAAAAAAAAAAAAGTCAAGTTATGGTTTTATCAGATTGTTCTTGATGAGAAAAATCCATATAAGCATAAAATTTCTTCCTCAGAAGTTCAATTTGGCCACTATCATACCAAAAACTGAGTCCCTGAAGCAGAGACTGCCAACCCATGATGTCTAATTTGCTTGCAGGCATATCTTGACATTATCAAAAAATATCAGGATAAAATTAATTTTATTAACTTACATTTTCAAGTTATTTTAAGGACAGAGCATTATGAAACCAGAAGAGTTAATAACTGGGTTTTATAATTCTTAAAAGTATGAGATCACTATCCTAAAGATCAACTTATGTCTACTCTATGTCTTTCTCAAAATCAGGTAAGAAGGGAGCCCTGCAGATCAGACTATGTATGATATTAAGGAACAGATTGTTGTCTGGGCATCAGCCTTTATTTGTAATATAGGGCTTCTCTTTGAACCTGAAGAAGCAGTCAAAGGAAACACAAAAAGAGATGTCTGATACCTTGAGCTCAAACATTAAATAACAGATAAAGCAAAATCTACTAAAGATCTTAGACTGGAAAAAACAAAGCATTTTGTTGCTTTTAGAAAAGTCTCTAGTCAGTGTTAGAAAGGGTTATGAGGTCAGAGCTATAATGTGGACATTGACTCCTGAAAGAACACCTGACCATGTACATGCCTACTAATGAGCCCAGGAAAAAGACTTCTAAAGATTTCCATTATAAGTATGCAGAACTTGCAAGAACACTGAAAAAAGAGTGCAAGATTTAGGAGGTATAGTTATACTTCACAGTGCTGGAAGGGAAAAGAAAAAAAGAATTAAGAGTCAAGGGCAGCACATACATACCGTCTCAGCCATGGAATACTCAGAATTAAGTTTCTTTGCTAGGCCATAATCTCCAAGTTTTATCAGGTTTGCCTTGGTCAGAAAAATGTTTAATGTCTTTATATCTCTGAAAAAAAAAAAAAAGACGTGCATACTAAGTCTATAGAGTTAATTGTTTTATTTCATCCCCCACCCTGCCCAGGATTAGTACAGAATAAAAATGAGTGTGTTACTACTGCCCAGATTCTGTTATGGGGTTCCAAACATTCCATACAGTGGTCACCACTTTCACATGCAGTTTAACATTGAAGAGGGAACTCAAAGGAGTAAAGGCAGAGAATTAACTTCATCCTCTATGGCTTCATAGTATAGGAATGTCCCCCATACCAATGAAACCATTAGGCAAAGTTCAGAGGGTAAGCCAAGGAAAATGGTGCTCTAGGTAAGCATAATTCCTGTAAGACACACTGCCCCTTCAACTACCACCTATACCTTGAATTAAGTGTTATCAAGGCAATTTTAACTCTTGGTTGGTGTCAAAAGTTTCAAATAATCTGTTCAAGAGAAGAGGCTGCATATCCCAACAACAACATGACTAGGCTGTTTAGATCATCTAAATAAAATCACTGGCTATTTTTCTAATGATGAATTACCAGTTTTGCCACATGTAAAACAAAATAAACTGTGCCTGATTCACTCTGGCTTCCTTTCTTGAAAGATGTGAATAAACCAGAACAATAAACCTTGTTACTTTCAAAAAGAAAACAACAACATGCAACAGTTGCCATTCAATAGCTATCAAGAAATAGATGTTAACTGAATGAATAAATCAATAAAAAAGAAACCCTATATATTGTAATCGCTGGCAATGGTCAATAGCTCACTTAAAAAGGGTACAATCATATGAAAATGTTCTTATAATGGTTTTTTTCTATAGCTAGAAATGAATGGAAATTTGTTTTTTTATCCCCAAAGACCTGGTGAGTTTATACAATTAATTGTACAAAATAAATAGGCTTTTTTATTTAAATTAAAAGAACTTAATTATAAAATTAAAAACAATTACAAATTATTATTGCTCAGAGAAAAAATTTACTATGAATTCCAACCAAACTAACACTACTTCTCATAGTGCCTTCTAGGCTTTACTGACAAATTAACAAATGGAACTCTAAATATCTGTAAAAGAAATGATCAAGTGGTACATAGGTATTGAGGAGATTCTTTCTAGATCACAAACATGGTTTCACCTCAGGAAGCAAGGTTATCATCCCCCATTACTCATGCTTTCCTTTCCTAATTATATCAATGGAAAAACTACAAATACTTCATTGAGCAAATAAAAGTGTTGATGAGAGGTAGCCAGGGTGGGGGTTGGATTGGTGGGGAGGAATCCAGCCCATAAATTTTTTACTAATTACCTATGAAGGATTCCAGCTTTATGGATACAGCTCACTGCTGAAACAATCTGAAACAGGTACCACACTACCATCTGCAGAGACAAAATAAATTATATTTGGATTAGAAACAAAAAGCTCCATTTAAATAAACACACACATACACACACAAACAAAACAAAGGAAGCTGCAAACAGAGGTTATGATTCAACATGACTTAACATCTTTTGCTTGTAGGTTGAGTAGGCAAAGAAAAGTGTAGGGGTAAAAAATTAAAAAAGCAGGTTATCATAAAATAGTTCCAATGTTATTATGAAATATAGTATGGTGAAGCAGATTTGTGGAAAGAAACCCAGGAAAAATGCAAAAGTATAGAAAACTGGGCATACCAGTATGTAGTAACAGAACCAGGAAAGAAAGCCCATAGAGAATCATGATGTGGAGGTAAAACATTTAGGAAGCAGCTAGAGAAAGTTTCCTTGTTAGAGGTTTCCTTTCTCATGAATATCAGAGCCTGGAAGGAGTCTGAACAAAAGGAAAAATACACTCTTCACTGTTCGAAGAGTAAATACACAACTAGAATGCAAGAATTACAACATTATAATTCTAGCTTCCTTCCATAGAAATATGAATTACCTCTTCCTCAAACAACTTGTCCTTCTGACGAAGGATTTTGTCATACAGGTTCCCTCCTGCAATTAAACAACAGACAGGTTTGAATTGCTTAATATAGATCAAAGCTTGGATCCTATATCTAATAGATTTTTTTTGGTTTTTTTTTTTTGAGACAGGATCTCACTCTGTCACCCAGGCTGGAGTGCAGTGGCATGATCACAACTCACTGCAAACTCAAAGGCTCCAGCAATCCTCCTGCCTTGCCTCAGCCTAATGAGTTCTAACAGGGTTCTAAAAGTTGATACAAGGAAATGAAGGATTCTGCTTTCTCTCCAAAGGAAACAACTTCTTCCCTCTTGGCTTTTCACATGGGTATAAAACTATTCCCATCACCCAGAATCAGAAATATTCTTCAAAGATCTCCCTCCCTAACAAAACAGGCTCAATACAAAAAAAGAATGACATTTTTAGAAAAAATGAAAGTAAAGGCCATTCTTATAGTTCCCAGTTAGTGAAATATCTTCAAAATCAGATGATTTACTTTTCCATAGTTCCTTTTAAGGAATCTTCAATATTTTTATAACAACTCTCCCAGTGTGACTACCAGAACATTTGGATTACACCTATAATGCAATGTTTTGTCATACAGGATGTATATAAACAAATTCTTTTTCTTTCCACTTCACACTGAAAAGTTTTCCCCAAATTTAGGGTCTACTCCTAAATTGTTTCCAATAATTACTCCCTTTATTAATTCCTTCCTGTGAAATAAGTGTGAATTTGCTTTTCTTTTTCCTTTACCAAATAATACAGACTACAAATGGTCATGGTTCATCTTACTTTCCACCCGCAACTACAAATTACACTTCAGCCCTGGCTAAGTTTTTACAACTTCTCTTTCCCTGCAATTTAATATCTCAGAGTTTCTGTATCATTTGTTCTAGTTCCTCCTAACCACAGAGGACTTTAACTATTTAAGGCTTCTATTACTTCAAAACTTTCTAACATAATCTCAAATATTTAGCATTGATCATGATCAGAACAAGAAACAATCATACACGAGTCTAGACAAGAAAGTTCTAAGTGAAAAATACATCAGGACCTCCTTATACAGTTCAGGAAAGGACTTTGGGGGTTCTCTTGTGCAATAAAGATAGCAGCCAGTGCAGCAGGTATCAAACACTTGCCACATACCAAGTACTGTGCTATGGGCTTTACATATTCATTTCATTTAATACGACAACCCTAGAAAGTAGGTACTGTTATCAACAAATTCATTTTAAAATAAAGAAACTGAAGCATAGAGAAGTTAAATTCCTTGCTCAAAGTTATAAGCTAGAAAGTAGTGGAAACTGGGATGTGGGTTCAGAGTCTATTTTCTTAACAACTAGGCCATAATGCTAACATACAAGCAAAATGGTCCAAAGAAATCAGAGATCAGATAAATAAAGCCATGCTTTACTACATATCATTTTCACTCAGTTATAAT
The DNA here is from genome assembly GCA_008086735.1 of Cheirogaleus medius. Classification (NCBI taxonomy): domain Eukaryota; kingdom Metazoa; phylum Chordata; class Mammalia; order Primates; family Cheirogaleidae; genus Cheirogaleus; species Cheirogaleus medius. The sequence continues at coordinate 23,199,965 of VBSM01001979.1, read as the reverse complement.
TTTGAGGCCACTTTTCAATAGGACCGCTTTAGCCGAAGGCAATACAAATAAATATTATCTATAAGACTTCATTAAATATTGCACCAAATGGTGCCAAGCCAGCCACATCTAAATGGCTAACTAATGTCATTTCATGAGGCAAAACCTTGAAAAATAAATGTAAAATCCAACTGAAGAAATAATTTGAACACAGAACTATAATCACAAGGGAGAATTTGAATATGCGGGGGAAAATCCCTCCCCTTATTTTGTACATCATTCAAAACTCTCCAAGGCCTGAAATATTTCTCTTAAACTCTAGAAATCCATTTAAAGTTTTTATCTCTCTATATGCCATTTCTTGTACTCTCCCCCACAAGGTAAGTATGAGCATAAGAATGTCTTGCCTGAGGAAGTCCCACTGAATTCTACCTTACCATTACAATACTCCAGCTCAATCAGCAGGGTGGTATTGTCCATGAAGTGATTGTAGTAGGCAATAATGTTGTCATGCTGCAGCAGTGCCAGAATAACAATCTCATTCAAGGCATCACGACGTTCCTTCTCAGACAGGCGGGTCAAATCAACTTCCTTCCACACAACCAGTGAGTCATCCTACAACACAGAGACAGAGGTATAGTGCTTTCCTCTTGCCTGGCAGCAAATTAATTTACACCCTCATCTCTAAGCCTAGAAAGAAAACTTCCTAGAGGGGCAGAGACTGACTCCTTTTATTTTTTCCTTTAAACAGACTTTAGTGATAGGTTCTGCATACAATTGAACACTATAATTTATTGCAGGCCTGGGGAAAGTAAAGCATTAAGATGTTGTTATTTTGTTGCTACACTTAATTTGTATGATGTCAGTTCCAGGTAAAAATATGGGTTGGGGGTAGATCTCAAAGATTCTATTGAAGACACTATGACAGACTGCTAGTCATGATGGGGACTGTAGCAGGACTAGGATATCAGAGAAATAGAGAATTGAAGGGCAGTTATCTACAGCTAAATATAGATTCTTATAAAATTTAAATACTAAACTTGCCCCTAATTTTATAAATTTAGACTTCTCTAGTCATTTTTATTTACCCTTTCTGGTTAAGAATGTCATGCCCCATTTGCAACTCTGTAATCTCCCGTCACACTTATGTATCACATTTTCCTCTATTCATGAAGACTTACCTGCAGCTCCCAATGTCTACTCTCCTTTATATCTCTAATTCTTTACTGACACAGGAGCAGCCACACCTATATAACCCTCCTCATACTTTTGAATGCCTCTTCAGGGCCTTTAAAACTGTTCTGAAAAGACCCTGATGAGTCTTTTACTGTACATTTATTCAAGGTAACCATCTCTTAATTTTCAGAGCTCATACACTGAAATGATATTTATCCATTATTTTCATTTACATATATACACAACTTAAATACTGTTTGTTTACTAATATGGCTAACTTGTTTTCCCATCAAAATATAACCTTCTAGAGGAAAAGGGCTGCTTCTAATCAAACCTTTGTAAATTCACAGATCTAATAAATATTAGGTATGGATAATGCTATGCAGTTCTGGGGAAGTGTAATCAAATTTAACTCAAAACAAACCTAGTACTCAAGTTCAATAGGATAACAACGAAAAGGCATAGGCAAAAAGATGTGAGACTTTAGTTCTAGGTCAAGATTTACTTCTAACTTAAGCGGGCAAGTCACAAAAATATATTTAATTTCTCTAACTAAAAATATGAATACTAATGCTTATCTCTTCTTTCTCATATTGAATGCAAATAAGAAAACAGACTACAAATAATAACAGTAACTCTAACATCATACATTAATGTGGCATTAGAATAAAAAAGAACACTTAAAAATATTCTCTTGCAACCAACTCTCTCCTCCATCCTTCAGCCTTTAAAGTATGCTGGCTTAGAACACATACCAGAACAGCAGAAGGATCACTAATGGCTGAATCATCTTCAGCAACCCTAGCAAGTTCTCATTAAATGTTTATCCCAAAGCTACAGTTTTAAGACTTTAGTGATCAAGTCCACTTTATGGTTAGTTTTTGAAAGTAGAATCACCACTGCAGGGTTCTACATTAGTCTGCATTCTTAACTTGGGATTCAGTGATCCACCGACCTCTCCAAAGATGTGTATATGTACAAAAGTGAATGGACGCGGGGAAGATTACTTTGCTTACGTTAGGTCCTCAAAGGGGTTCTTGTCCTCTAAAAGTTTAGAACTAATGGCTTAAAATATACCAATAGAGTATCTCCCATGCATAAACCCTGCAGGATTAACACTGAAGAAGAAACCGGCACACGATCTTCCCAATGATTTTCAAGAAGAGCCTCCAATTGAGTGATCACTTCTGAACTTAAGATAATGAGAAAGACAGCCGAATTGCCACTAGTGTGGGAATTTAGAAGCTATGCCCCTCGTCCCCATCCCAATCTTGGAGAGGATGGAGGTTTGGCAACAGCATGAGAGGAAGGAAGTTTTGGCAATACCTCACATTCGTATACTACTTTAATTTACACTTCGCAAAGCACCTTCATTGTATTCTCAGGGTAACCTTAAAAAAATAAAGATGATTTTTAAGGCAATTATCAGTAAGCCCATTTTATAGAGGGGGAACAAGCTCAGAGACGGTTCGGTGACTTGCTCAGTTCCCGTTGCTCAATGACTTGCTCAATGACCTGTTAGTAAAACCAATGCTCTAACCAATTCCTAGCGCAGGTGAGTTGGAAGAGTGGTGGAGAAGACCCTAAGACATACATACACCCTGCGAGTGCCTAAACACTAAGTGAGGAAAGGCTCCAGACACGGGGAAAGCGGGCCCGGGAAGTAGGGGCTCCAGGCGGCCCGGCAGCGCTGGGCCGGGCAGCGGGAGCCGAGGGCCGCTACCTCGGTGCGGCGGTACAGCGTGGCCTCCCCGAAGGCGCCGCGGCCCAGGACGCGGATGGGGATGTAGTGCAGCTCCTCCTGCTCCGCCGCGCCGCCGCCGACCCGCGGCCCCTGACTGGCGATGGGCTCGGGGCCCGAGTCCCCGCCACCCCCGGACTCGCTCCCGAAGTCCGAGTTGATGGAATCGCAGTGTCGCTCGTACTCGCCCAGCACCGACATGGCGGCGGCCGCGGGCCTTCGGGACCGGCCTGCGTGTCCCCGGCGGCGCTGGCCGTGCTGCGCCCCGCTCGCCTCAGACACCGGCCTGCAGACCCGCCGGCCCGGCCACCCGGTGAGGTTCCATGGTGGCTCCTGCCCCCTGACCCGGAAGCAGCTCTCGATGTTTCCGGTCGGGCTGAGTTTCCTCCGCCTTCGCTGGTCCACTTGATTAGTCCAGCGGCAGAGGCTGGACTTTTCCTGGCAGGGGCAGCCAGGAAAGTGAGGGGGCTGAAGTTGGCTGGCGAATGGCGAGGACCGCGTGGAGCCTCAGGGCTCTCGCAGGGTTAAGGGCGTCACTGATGGGACGCCCTCCCGGTCTGTAGACCCTCCCCCCATCCCTGTCCAGGTCCCCAGCACAGCTTCGAGGTCTGGAGGTTGTCCAGTCTCATCTTGGCGTCAGACCTACCTTAAGAGGATGATTATGGAAGAAGTCTCTTCCAACATTAGCGCTCTTATTTAGAGAGATAGTATAGTAATTAAAAATATTAGAGCTACCTTCCTTTTACAATAAAGAGGAAAAAAAAAGTGTTAGAGCAAGCTGAAATAATTGCCTCCCCAAGTCATCTCAGTCAGTGGTCCAGTTCTTTCTCCCAGAGCCATCCTAGGTCCCTCCCTCTTCCACACAACCCCCAAAATATTTTAAGTCAACTCTCCTCCCCTTTCTCTTTTTCCAGATTCAAATACTCCTATTTTTCCAGACCTTTGACCATCTGATTTCATGAAGCATTCTTTGAGCAGGCACTATTTGGGAATGGGATGCTCCCTGCCCTCAAGTCACTAAGAAAATGGCAATAAAGTGAACAATACGTGTCGCATCCGTTATGTGATCTTGGGCAACTTTGCATCTCCAAGCTTGTTTTTTAAGTCTATAAAGTTGTGGGACATTCAGGGTAACAGCTAACATTTATTGAGTGTTATGTTCTGTGCACTATGCTACAGATTTTCCATTGTATTATCCCATTTAATCCTAACATTCCCATTTTACAGAAACTGAGATACAGAGAGACTAAGTAACCTGCTCAATGTGGCACAGCTAGTAAGAGGAGCTGGGAAGTCAAACCCAGCAATCTGCTTCCAGAGCCATGAAAAAGCAGAACTACGGGGGAGTGGCAAGAGAAGGCCATGCAGCTGAAGCCCAGAGTGCATGTGAGGTAGAAGCAGAAGATAGGGTGTCAGCTGTTTTATAGTTTGGTGTTTCCTGTGGGCAATGTAAAATTATTGGAGATTTTTAAAGGGAGTATATGATTAGTGACTATATGTTCTGATTTGTTGGTATGTCCCAGTTTACACCTTCTTCCCCTAAGAATTAATAGAGCCTTCTGCTACAATGCCCAGCTCAGACAATAAGCAATATAGTCACCATAGGTAAGATCAAAATTATGTTTCACAAAGAACTCTGATGCAACGTGGAGGACAAAGACTTGAGGCAGGGAGACCAGTTAGGAGGCCATTTATATTCTAAGAAGAGGCAGAGATATTAGTGAATGAAGAAGAGGTCCAGATTTAAGAAATCCATCTGAGGAATATTTAGAACTTTATGATCAGTTGGGATATGGTTGCTAAAGTAGATGTAAGAGTTCAGGAGACTCACTTCTAGGTCTTTAACTAGTAGATGGGGATAGCAAATATGGGAGGAAAACAGAATTGGTGGAATGGGGTGGGGGCGTGAGGGCTAATGAGGTCACATCCTTCTGGGCTCTCTACAGTTCATCAATGTTTCTTTTAAAATATATCCTGCACTCTGCATGATGCTACACATCAGGTCTGAATAGAGAGAGTACAAAGTGACTTCCGTCTTCCTTGATCTGGAGTCAGTATTTCTATTAGTGCACCAGCCTTCACGATGGTAGTCTTTTTAAACTGGTTGAGTATCCCTACTCTGAAAATCCAAAATGCTCCAAAATTTGAAACTTTTTGAGTGCTGACATGATGCCACAAGTGAAAAATTCTACACCTGACCTCATGTGAAGGGTTGCAGTCAAAATGCAGTTTATTCAGCATCTCAAAGGGAAAAAAAGGCCCTCCCAACCCCCTTCAGCTGCGATTTATCTTTTCCATACATACCCAGATTCCCCCATGTAAACACACCCTAAAGATTAATAAAATGGCACGTGTGCAGGCCAGATGTGCCAGCGACAGGTTCCTCATGATGCCCACAGGAGCCAAGACCTACATGCATTACTCATTGTGTTTTTTTGGTATTCTCTGCGTTGTGTTATAAGGATAGTGTTAAAAATGTCAAAAAGGCTTACAGATACCCCTATGGGTAACAGTGATAAGAAAAAAGAAAGTATTCACGTTTATGTATAGCACAGAAAGTCAAGATTTTAGAGAAACTAGACAGCCATGTTAGTGTGAAACGTCTTGCAGAAGAGTATGGTGTTAGAATGCCCACCTATGACTTGAAGAAACAAGACAAACTGTTGAAGTTCTATGAGGAAAGTGATGAACAGAAGTTAATGAAAAATATAAAAACACTGCATACAGCTAAAAACAAAGTTCTCAGTCATGTATTGAGAGTGAATTCATCAACATCATGGTGAACACAACCAGTTAATAATATGCTGATCATGAAACAAGCAAAGATCTATCATTATGAACTGAAAATTGAAGGGAACTGTGAATATTCAACACAGTTGAACATATTCAACACATGGTTGCAGAAATTTAAGAAAAGACCTGGCATTAAATTTTTAAAGATTTGTAGTGTAAAAGTATCTGCGGTGGCTCACACCTGTAATCCTAGCACTCTGGGAGGCCAAGGCGGGAGGACTGCTTGAGCTCAGGAGTTCAAGACCAGCCTGAGCAAGAGCAAGACCCTGTGTCTACTAAAAATAGAAAAAATTAGCCAGGCAACTAAAAATAGAAACAAAAAATTAGCTGGGCATGGTGGCGAGTGCCTGTAGTCCCAGCTACTTGGGAGACTGAGGTAGAAGGATCGCTTGAGCCCAGGAGTTTGAGGTTGCTGTGAGCTAGGCTGACACCATGGCACTCTAGCCCAGGCAACAGAATGAGACTCGGTCTCAAAAAAAAAAAGCATCTGCTGATCAAGAAACATTGGAGAAATTCATTGATGAGTTTGCTAATGTCATCTCTGATGAAAATCTGATGCCAGAACAAGTCTGTAATGCTGATGAAACATCACTGTTTTGGCATTACTGCCCCAGACAGACACTGACTATAGCTGATGAGAGCCCCTACAGGAATCAAGGATGCCAAGGACAGAATAACTGCTAGGATGTGCTAATGCAGCAGGTATGCATAAGTGTATACTTGCTGTGACAGGCAAAAGCTCACATACTCACTGTGTTCAATGAGTGAATTTTTTACCAGTCCATTATTACGCTAACAAAAAGGCCTAGGTCACCAGGGACATCTTTTCTGTTGGTTTCATAAACATTTGGTACCAGTGGCTCATGCTCACTGCAGGGAAGCTGAACTGGATGACAACTGCAAGGTTTTGTTACTCTTTGACAACTGTTCTGCTCTTCCTCCAGCTAAAATTCTCCTTAAAAATAATGTTTATATCATGTACTTACCCCCAAATACGACATCATTAATTCAGCCATGTGACGAGGGTATCCTTATATCAATGAAGAGTAAATATAAAAACACTTTCTTCAACAGCATGCTAGCAGCAGTGAACAGAGGCGTGGGTGTGGAAGGTTTTCAAAAGGAGTTTAGCATCAAGGATGCTGTATGTGCTGTTGCCAATGCTCAGAACACAGTGACTAAAGACACAGTTGTGCGTGCCTAGCACAACACATGGCCTGCAACTATGTTCAGTGATGCTGATAAACAAGGTGGACTTTGAAGGTCAAGTGAGAAACGAATGATGTCTGACCTCCTTACATATGCAAAAATATACCTTCAGAGTCCATCAGTAAACTGGAAGTTTTTAACATCAATAATGTTCATTCATTGACAGATGGTTAAATAGCCAAAATGGTTCTGCATCAAAGTGATTGTGACAATAGTGATGATGATGATGACTGTTAACACTTCAGAAAAAGTGCCTACAGATGACCTGGTGAAAATGTGTGATGGGCTTACTGAAGGACTAGAGCAGTGTGCATTCAAACAGAACAAGAAATCTTGTCAGTTTGCAAAATCAAAAAGAAACTTCTAAGACAAAACCGTTGTTAATGGGACAGATGATGCTAAAGGAAACGTTTTAAAAAGCCCTCCAGCAGCACGCCTCCTCATCCCTAGAGGACCCACTTCTTGGCTCCTCAACTGCTGCTGTTTCTTTTACTTAGAAAAATGAAATACAATGTTCAGTAATTTTTAATCAAAACATATCATTGTGGGTGGAGACTGAAGCCTGCCATTGTGTTGTTGCTGTTGTTAACAGTTGATATAGGTATTCTAGATGCTGCTGTGCTGCTCAGTTACCCTGAACACATTTTTTTTCACTGTATTTATGGTATATCTTTTTTTGTTACATACTTATGTGTGAATAAGCATAAGCAAATGATTGCTTATTGATAGTATATTAAATTCAGACTTGGGAATGATGGTAATGCTCAACCCCCATAGATTTCCCACATGGGTGGCTGAGATAGTGACATCTTTGCTTTCTGATGGTTCAATGTATACAAACTTTGTTTCATGCACAAAATTATTAAAAATACTGTTTATAATTACCTTTAGGCTATGTATATAAGGTGTATATGAAACATAAATAAATTCCATATTTAGACTTGAAAGATTTATATATATGCAAATATTTTGAAAAATCCAAAATCCAAAACACTTCTGGTCCTAACCATTTTGGATAAGGGATACTCAAGCTGTAATATGCTTGTACTTAACTAAATCTCTCTTTTCCACATCCAATCCAATCCAGGGTAACACAGCCCTTCCATCCTATCACATCAGTCCTTATTTTCTTCAGATTCCTTATCTATAAAATACTGGTGTCTTTTTAATGTTTATTTTATTGATTCTCTCCATTTATATAGAATATAATCCTCATGAAAACCTGGATTTTTGCTTTCTTTTTCACTGTTACATATATCATCAGTGCATAGAGATGTGTTTGGCATTATAGTAGAGGCTCAAAAATTATTTGTTGAATGAAAACCAGCTTATTATCACATATGTATATAACATTTTTTAAACCCAAATGTAAGATTGCCTGATAACCCTTGTTAAATTTTATTTTCAAAGTTTTAGACTGTACAGATACTTTTGAATTTTTTAACTAAAGTCACTGAACAAACACTGAGTATCAACATGTGCCAGGTGTTAGGTTACCAACAGGAAAGAGAAGTAAAGTTTGCATGAAGCTTACAATCCATGTAACAGAAAATAACTAGACAACAACAACAGTTGTTTAAAGCCTATTAAATTTAAGATTCTAGAAAGGCATTTTTTAGGAGAGACCAATCTTTCCAAGTCAAACATGCTAGATAAGTGAAGGCTTTCTAGGGGAATATCCAAAATGTTAAGTCCAGCTAAACAAAGAGATCATTCCAGATAGAAGCCATTCCATCTACTACCTCCTATTAATTAAAAGGCACTGTGAGGACAGGTATTGCCTTTTATTTATCTGGATATACTCCAGAACTTAGCTTGGCTTAAATGTTAATTCTGTTAAACAGAATACTCAAAAAAAAATTTTTTTTAGTTAAATGGAAAGAACAATTACTTAATATCAGAACTGTGGAGTTTCATTCAGAGAGGCTGAACAGATTTCAGCTGAAGCTTAAAAATTCATTTTTCTGGCACCTTTGCAATGAGGAACTAGATAGCTTTCTATAACTTGGTTAACCTGAAATTGAATTGTTCTAGTTATAATGTATAGATATCATAAGCTTAACAGATATATGTCCTGTTACAGAACAGAAACACTCATGCTGAATTTTTCAATATATTGGATATAACAGAAAATATTAATAATCACCTGACCTTTAAATATTCGTAAGTCCCGATTCGACATTTATTCTGAAGGTATAACTGATTATTTTGAAGTGCCTTTGGTCAAAAACAAACCATTTCCACATTTTAACAAGTGGATAGTTAGAATGTTAGCAGAAGTTCCCAATCTCTGAATGGCATATTCCCAGGGGCCATAGAGTTACTGTAAAGATGAAAGAATCTACCAAAGACTAAGCACAGTCTGTATCTTCACTATCTGCTACAGTAGCTACTAGCTACATGTAGCTAGGAAACATTTGAATTGTGGCTGAATGAGGATGTGCTATAGTTGTAAAATGCACTCTGCATTTCAAAGATGTTATATGCAAAATAGAACGTAAAACATCACATTAATCACTTTTATATTGACTACATGTTGACATATTTTCAGTACATTAGGCTAAATATATTATTAAAATTAATTTTATCTGTTTTACTTCTTTAATGTGTCACTAGAAAATTTAAAATTATACATGCAGCTCACATTATATGGGACACCACTGTAGCAGACTGAATAATTTATGAAACATGTTTTACCACTTAACAAGTTTATGATACTGTTGAGACTACTAAATTCATTTGTAAGTTTTGCTGAATTCATTATTTATGCTGTCTAAAAGTAAAACATCAGTGAGAAACAAAACACTTTTGATATTAAAATATTTATACCCAAATAATGGGAACCACTACTTTATAGACTATGACTTTACAGACTAATAGATTTTATCTGGTTTTTTTGAGAATGGAGATAGTTGATAAATAAGAGGCCAGCCAGTGACTGTGCAAAGCACTTCATGTTGGCTATTGGAAAAAAGCTTTGTGAAAAATGTTCAACTGTAAGTAAAAGGAGAAAATGGCCTTTTATCTCCCCGGGTGAAGTTTTGCATAGATATGATGGGCCAAGAAATCAAGTCCCAAGGGGTTCTAAATTGGGAGAGATATTTTAGGAATGAAGGGCAAGGAGAAGGCTCTCTGTAGGAATAACTCCAGCAGCAGTTTCCAAAAGGGAGAAGATACAGAGAATGAAATGCCTGCCTTACAGAACTCTATTTGTTTTGAGGACATATAATTAAGGATTATTAGCTATATATATATGCATATATATATATAATTTATGTAAAATATAATAAACATGTACTAGCTCACATAAACTTTATCTATCTGGAGTAAATTAAGGACAACAATATTTTTTCTCTTACTCAAGAGTGTCATTTGCCATACTTGAAAACTAAGGAATATGGCTGGGCACGATGGTTCACGCCTGTAATCCCAGCACTTAGGGAGGCTGAGGTGGGAGGATCAGTTGAGGCTAGGAGTTCGAGGCCAGTCTGAGCAACATAGGGAGACCCCCATCTCTACAAAAATTTAAAAAATTAGCCGGGTATGATGGTGTATACCTGTAGTCCTAGCTACTTGGGAGGTTGAGGCAGGAGTATCCCTTGAGCCAGGAGTTCCAGGTTACAATGAGTTATGATCGTGCCACTGCACTCCAGCCTGGGTGACAGTGAGACTCTGTCTCAAAAAACAAAATAACAATAAAAACTAAGGAATATGGAGAAAGTATTCCTAATCCAGATATATAAATACTCAAGAGTAACAGAAAAATACACCTAAAATGGTTTCTGCTAGCTTTTATTTGAGAAAATTTACACAAAAATCCCCAATTCAACATTTACAAGTAAATCTGTATAAATCCCACATGCCTGTTTCCATTAAACAGAAAAATGGCTTTATGACAGGGGTGCATGACAATGGTAAAACATAACTTATTTCAACTGTGTCATTCTCATTTATATTATACATAGCATTTTGAATAATATGCTCAACAATGGAGGAAAGCAGATAACATCCCTATTTTTAAAGCTGATTTGCTCTTGTACCAGCTTTTTGTCAAAGGCAAATACTTTTACTTTTTGGACAAAATCAAGGTATAATATCGATTAACTTTTAAAACAAAAGCACAAAAATGTCCCAGTTGGTAGTTTTAGCATGAATAAAAGGGACATGAAATAATTTCAGTTCCACAAAGCTTAGAGTCACACCTGGGAACAAAAACATCAACAAAATAAAATATTCTCTTCTCCTATCTTCTTGACATTTTATCAGATCAGAAGACCATAACTAACAGAGTAGCTTTCATTGTTCCTAAAAAGGGGAAAGGCACCAGTTAGAAATAGGAAAGAGTATCTTGTTAAGCTAATGGTACAGAATAGAATTCCACATTTAAAAGTCTAAGTATGGATCTTAACCCAAAAATTTGTTTATTATTTTCCCTACTTGGATGCATCCTCTGTCATTTAGTAGATAAAATACTAAAGATAGACTTTCTCACCATCTGCTGCCCCACTTTGGAAAGGATTCTACTGCCTGGTTCTCAGAAGCAGAACCTATCAATTCTGAACAGCAGATGGCAATGTTGCACAAGTTAAAGACAGAACCACTTTCATACCACACAAGAGGAATGGATATACAGGGAGTCAAAAAGAAAAACAAAAAAGGCTTTTGGGTTCACAGTAGCTGGAACATTACCAGAATAGCCTGAGATTTTAACAACACAACTCACTCCCTCTTTCACCTCTGTACTTCATCCATGTCAACACAACAGTGTTCTCTATGATAATTCCAATATTCTACTTCTTCACTGCAAGCTACATGTAATTCTTGCCACTGTGATTAGACAAGCCTTGTAAATAGCACAGTTTAAGAGAGATTACAGATAAGATAAACTCTTACCTACTTTCCTAGGAAATGAGGGAAAGATTTCAAGTGATAGTATTTTTCATAACTTTATGAACATGGTCATTTGTATCCATATCTTCTCTTATTTACATTCAACATGTATTTTCAAGTATTTACTCTATGACCCTCCCAGATGTCTATTTTATACCTCATACATCTTAATTCTCTAGATGGAACAAATAAGAACAGGAATTAAGTCAGTGACTGGCCATGCAAGAAGAGTTGGCAAATTTTACTTATTTTTCCTTGGTGGATGTTAAAAATTCAAGCAACCACATACTGAGGACTTGTATCTAGGATATATAAGAAACTCCCAAAATCCAAATGATCTAACTAGAAAATAGGCAAAAGACATGAATAGGCATTTCACTGAAGAGCATATATAGATGGCAGATGAACAAATAAGATATTCAACACCATTAGCCACTGGAAAATGCAAAGTAAAACCATATGAGATATCACTACACATGCCTATCCCAAAGGCTAAAATTTTTTTGAAAAGTTAATAATGCCAAATGCTGGTGAGGATGTAAAGAAACTGGATCAGTCATACATTGTTGGTGAAACATAATACAACCACTTGGAAAAGGACAGTTTCTTACAAAAATAAAGGTGTTTACCACACAACCCAGCAACTGCCCTTTTGGGAATTTATCCCAGTCAGATGAAAATTTATGTTCACATAAAAACTTGTACATGAATGTTCACAGCAGCTTAATAAGGGCCAAAAACTGAAAAACAAAAACAAAAACAAACCCATGTCCATCAGTGGGTGAATGGTTAAGCAAACTGTGGTACATCCATACTATGGAATATTACTCAGTAACCAAAAGGAACCAACTATTGACATGTGCAACAAAACTTGGATGGATTTCAAGGGAATTATGCTGAGCGAAAAAATCGATTTCAAAAGGTTACATTCTATAGGATTCCATTTAGGTAACACTCTTGAAATGATAAAATTAGGCTGGGCATGGTAGCTTACACCTGTAATCCTAGCACTTTGGGAGGCTGAGGCAGGAGGATTGCCTGAGGACAGGAATTTGAGACCAGCCTGAGCAACACAGCAAAACCCCATCTCTACGAAAAAAAAAAAAAAA